>CM075808.1:63602887-63685413 GCA_037975025.1 Excoecaria agallocha
TTAGCTATGCCGTGCAAATGCAAACTCCTTTTTATCAACTGAAGGTTAGACGAATAAAAGGTTGAGGAATCAAGAGGATAGGGTATCACAAGACGAATGTCTGTTCAAGAATGAATATTTTGAAAAATACCTCCAGGCTTTGCCTTTGAAAGAAGCTGCGTTCTTGGGATAGCTGGTCAACATTTCCTATCGTCCTGAAATCATCCTCTTGAAGCATGCCTTGGCACAGATAACTGGCGACCGCCGTGTCATCAATGGACCAGCCCTCGTCGAACTGACTTTTTAAAACTTCTCCCAACGACGCAACACGACCGTTCGAAGCTCTCGCAGTAGCGCTCTTGTGAGACTCATCTCGAAGGGGCTCCTTATCCTTGGCAACAGTCCTAGCACCTGCAGCAGCTACTAACTCCATAGGTTCTCCTTTAGCTCTATCTTCAGCTTTCTTCTTGGCAGTTTCACCCCTTAAGGGTACACCGACTTCAACTAACCTTGTATGAGGCATCGAAACAGATTGGTCAAGACGGGAGGTTGAAAGGCTGATGAAAGGCACAGATGCCTGTGCTTCTGAGCGAAATGCAAGCTTTCTCTTTCTAGATTTCTTCTCTTCCCTAGCTGCACGGTTTGCTTCCATATTTGCTTTAGCTCGGTCGGCCAGCCATTTAACAATATCATCTCCCTCAGTCATCGCACCTGCAACTACATTGTAAAAGTAAAAGATAAGTACCCCATCAAGTTAATGTAAACTTCATAAACTTGCAATTCACGACTGTTAATATGCATTTAGCTTCGACACCTCCAACCTGCGTCAATATATAAGCCAGGGTTTGAGGATCCGACCAAAATACCAATAAGAGAGATTAAAGTCATATAGTCTTCTATGTCTCCAACACCAATCTTCGCAAACGTCAATCAAAACACTGGTTCATCAAAAATAGTAAATACATCCGATTGGATTATCCACAACAAGCTCTCCGGTCACTGATCTTTACTCATTCGAAAAATCAAGGGCAATTCCAGAACATGTAATGAATTACAAGTTTGAAGACATTAAAGGATTTGTTATCTTCGACGTCCCCTCCTATGTGAATTCCATAGGGCAGAATGGAATTCCTTGGTCGAAGAATGATTATAGTTCGAAATCACCTTTAATGCAAGGGACGAAATGCTAAATAAGGTGACACGATGATGTTACAAAAGGTGAAGAAAATTAAACAACGAAAGTTGCTCACTTACTTGGGCAATTTGATCTTCAAATCCTCGGAATATAAAGCAACTTTCTATGCAAAAAAGAATAAAAAATGAATCTTACGAAGAAAATCCAGTAGAATCCTGTTAAAAATTATGGGAAAGGGGCGTAAAAATTGCCTATTTATAGCTGCACAACTTCTGGACATATCCAAGCGCCTCAAAAAGTTATCTAGTCGACACATGTCTTTAAAAGTTATCCAAGCGCCTCGACATGCGAGCTGACAATAAATGCATAATAGTTGACGTGAAAAGACGCGACCCATCGGATGCAGACTAATTTGAAAATCTCCGCCAAAAGGCCCCCAACCGATGAATTGACCATGAAGCAATGAAATTGGGAAGCTCGCCATCAAATTAGGAAAACCCCTTACGAAGTCTCCAGAATACCTATAAAATCGGAACCCTTGGCGTCCCAAGAAATAGGAATACCGAAACGACCGAGGGTCACCAAGCGCAGCCGTTTATACCTGGCAAAGAGAATGTTTTCTATCTTTCCTCATCTCTAGGAAAAGGTACGTTTCTTTGTTTGTTTTTAGACTTTGTTCTTATGTGCAGGACGGTTGTTTTATTCTACCTCAGCCAATCGAAATTTTCAACTGAAGAATAATCCAATGCCTATCGGGACTACCAATAACGAGAATATGAAGCCAGATATCCCACCGATCGGATAGATAGCGGTTCATTGTCTCTAATCTATTAAAATGTCCCTAGAAAAAATGGACTCCATAAAGAGCTATGCGCTTCGACCGATCGGACACAGCTACCAAATCAACTAGAATTAATGTAATCAAAGTTATAGGCAGCCGAAGCTCATTTGCTTGCAAGAAAGGTCATCCTGTCAAAATCGACGTTCATACCGGGTTAAAGATTCGAATCACCGAACCTTTATATCAACGATGGAATGGTGTAAAGACTGAAAGGTCATTCGCCATGCATAATTCTCCCGCGAATGACTAATTAAATGATATTATGGTCAAATCAAAATATCGAAAAGTTGCCCATTGCACATTAGCAGCAATTATAAAATGCGAATTTCACTCGAACGGAAGACTTATTTCTAAAATCCAGTCGGACCAAATGATCAGCAACCAAAGATGGTTGGGCGCTAAAATGCTCAACAAACTCATATGAATTCAGGAAGTATTATCACTTAATATTTAAGTTTGTGCATTCTCCACATGGGATCTTCATACATTGACAATACTATTTCTTCATATTAGTTACATTTGTGACAAATGTCGCCCAAGATGAAAATTACAGCACAAAGACATACTCGGAAGATAGATTGACTTCCATATATGAAGCATTCTAAAAAAAAAAGAGAAAAGGGGGGAAAGAAAGCTAAGCCGGCTTACTATGTTTTAACAACATCACCAAGTCCGATCAATCAAAAGGCAGCAAAGTTTGACACCGACAACACCGAACATGACGAAAGTCTTGACAATACTGGTTACCCTTACATTGGCCTCAATTGGCCGACCGACAATGAAATAACGGAATGTGCATAGAATCTGGCCAAGATCACAGTATAAAATTGAAGCATACTGAAAGAGACGTGATCAGAAAATTGTTTTGGCTCTCATGAGGAGGGAGAATCTCATGATGTTCGACTGCTGCAACCACGCCTTCAAGCGCCGAATGAATGGTTCGCTATCCTCATCCCCAGATGTTCCCCTATTCTTCGCCATAGAACTTGGTTGAACTGTTACAGATACCTTTGTGGGAAGATCATACTGTAAAGGGATTTCAATCATTTTCCCTTCCTTCAGTTTCGAAGGGCAAACCATGAGTCCACGACCTCCGTAAGCTTTCAGAAAATGCCAATCTACAGGCTCTGTATAGTCTGATGCCATCTCTGATAAAAAATAAGAAGAGGCGAAAAGTATTTTGTATAGCGATTTGATCAGTTAATCTCACTAAAGAAACGCGACAGGAGCTTCACACCCCTGCCAGGGATGATTAAAGAATGAGACGAAGCCGTCTTAAAGCCATCTTTTTATAGACTCCAAGCTTTCGAAATTCTCCAAACATTCCTTTGAGCAGTCGCCACACGTCTCCAATTAATGAGAACGCATAGCGAAGAACGAAGCATCACCTTTAACGCATGAGCAAGAGTTAAATGCACACCAGCAAATGAAGAGTCGCCTTTGACATATGTGCAAGCATTAAATGCATAACGGTTACCCAAAATTGGCTGATATAACTCCTCAAATTGGGCATTTCCAGAAAACTCAAAAATCTCGCCAATATAACCAAATATGCACCTCGCCCGATCGAACCTGTTTGGGGGGGGATAAATGATAACTACAGAAATTACATCTCTAAAGGCCCAGTCATTTCGGCCCAATAGTATTTGAGACGGCCCAAAACTGCTATCAGGAAAGAGTAGCGTGAGCTAGAAGATAACACAGGGAAGCGTGATATCTTATCGAACTGATGTGATGTCTTATCCTGTCAGCCCACTGGCACAAGCCAATGCCTATACTCTTCACCTACTTCCAGTCACATCACCGCTCACCTACTCTGACTGTCGGTTTTCATCTCCCCAAGGTACTCAAGTACCCCTCCCCTCAAAGATCTCCTATAAATGGCCAAAAACACAATGGCACCAGGTATTGAACTCTGGAGACTCTTTCCCTCCTTTTAGCACTTACTCTCAAGTTACTGACTTAAGCTTCGGAGTGCTAACGCTTGGGTCCGATCGGGCACTCCATTTTTTGCAGGTCATTCCTTCCACCCAGCCTTCGAACTGCAAGCTGCTCTTCTTACAAGATAAGGCATTTTCAGCCTTATCAATAAGCATGTCAATTACCTGAAAAGTATTAGATACCGACAGAGAGAAACATGAAATTGTAAGTAACAAGCCTCTAATAACCCGAGACTTTATTGGTCTGGAGGAAGTGAAAGGGGTTGTTTCTTCGTGTGATGGGATATTTTTGACACCAATTGTGGGGCCTTTAAAAATTATGGCAACTAAAGCTCCTGAAATCGAGACCAAAGTTTCGATCACTCTGATCCGGCTTCTTAAGTTTCTGAAATCCACCTTCTCCATCCTAAAATTGAAGCCCAAAATGATTAAAAACACAGGTCCTGTGCCCATTGTTCAACATCAGATAAAAGTCCACTTCAGTTTCTCAGTAGTTGATGGATGGATAGAGGGCCAACAATTTCCAGTTCTTCTATCTTTAAAATCCAGAGAGTTAAAAAGAATAAGAAAAGTGAAATTTGAAGAACCTGAAGATCACTGCGAGCAATTAAGAAAGTAAAGGCAGGGACTAATTGTAATATTGCAGAAACAAGGGTAAAAAATGACTTAAAGGGGAAAAAATGAAAAACGCAACATTAATTTTCACTACAAGAAAAACGCAAAATAGCGAGGAAAAAAGTCCTCGCTAAATGATGATTTTTCGTAGCTAAATCAGTTTAGCGAGGACAAAAATTTTGTAACAAAAGTCATCCTAGCTGAATTTAGCGAGGACTTTAATCCTCGCTAATTTTTGCGAGGAAATTAGCGAGGACTAAATCCTCTCTAATTTTGCGAGGATTTAGTCCTCGCTAATTTTGCGAGGATTTAGTCCTCGCTATATTTTGCGAGGATTTAATCCTCGCTAATATTTGCGAGGAATTAGCCCTCGCTAACTTTTGTGTTACCCTCGCAAAATTTAGCGAGGATTAAATCCTCGCAAAATATAGCGATGACTAAATCCTCACAAAATTGGCAAGGACTTAGTCATCGCAAAAATTGGCAAGGACTGATATCCTCGCTAAATTCAGCTAGGATTTTACAAATATGAAATTTATCTTCGCTAAATGTTGATATAAACTTATTTTTATTAATTTAATATGAAAATTTTATTATTTAAATAATAAAATAACAAATAACAAATTTATATTTACTCAATATTTAATATAAAAATATATATATTAATGAATAAATTGTTATTTACAAGTGTATAACATTGCTAATAATATATCTAAAATGATACATGCATATATAACAGTAACAACGAAAAGTCATAAACAATTCATAAAATATTTATTATAGCCTAAAGTTATTCTTAATTTGACAAATCCTCGTATGCGCTTTATTCCTGAATGTCCACGTTCCAATGTATGCCATGTCTCAACTCTCAACTGGCTTCATTATCAAGTCAGTTTAATATTGTAGGGGCCAATTTGTTAAAACACCTAAAGTTGAGCAGCAAAAATTTCTGAATTCCTGAGGAAATAAACCTCACAACAACATCAACATTCACAATGAAAACTGACTAAAAGCATGAAAATAGCCAATTTACTCTACTTGTCTGCTAGCAAATTGCAAGCTTAGATTCTAAAAGGAATTTGAAAAAAGGGGAGAGTGATGCATACCTTTGTAGTTCTAGAATGGCACCAGGTCTGTTTAGATACTCACAGCCACATGTAGGCAAAGAAAACTTCGGATCTTTATTGCCAACTAAATAAACAGCACCTCAAACTCTCAAAGGTACATGCATCAAACCTTTACAAATATAATTAAGCGTAATAGTTTTATGAAGTAAATATAGCAAAGATTTAAATTTAAATTCAGAAAGAATATAAAAAGCACATTGATAAATTATACTATATGCTTTTAGAAAAAAAAATTAAACAAGCCTTTTGGTTCAATTTAAACTAAACCATAATCGATCAATTGTTTATTGTCTAACTTTAAAACAAATGTAATTAGTCTCTCTGTCATTTCAACAAGTCATTTCCTGCCTTGCTGAATTCAAAGAACAATTTTAGGAACATTTAATTACATGCAAAAAAAGAGGCAAATAAGTCGTCGCTCAGATGACTGGTGAGCCATACTTACTTGACCTTTTAAGGTGACAGCGGTTTGAGTCCCAACTTCAATTGTTTGCGCAACAACCTGGGCCGAGTCTTAAGTTAATAATGTCAATAAAAGGAGAACTTAAGCTCTGAGCTCACTATTCTCTCTTTCTCCATTTAATGATATGGCACCAACCTTTTTAGAAAAAAGTCATACAAAATATTGAACTATTATATAACCCATTCAAAAGCTCTGAGCTCACTATTCTCTCTTTCTCCATTTAATGATATAACTTTAATTTAATTATTTTGATTTTGTAGAAACTCTGAATCTAAATAAAAGATAAATATGAAGCCTTTTAATTTTTATACTTCTTAGTTAGTATGTATATAATCCCATAGGGCCTGTCCTAACCCATTCAAAAGCATAAAACCAGCAATAACATTACGCTTTCTCTCCAATCACAAGAGAAATTACAGAAGTTACGTCTAAATTGATCTTTGTAGAAGTGAGAACCAGTAAATGGAAAAATAATCTAATTGTGAACATAAAAGTAAATAGAAATGCTTATAATATAAAAGAGAGAAAAGATGATTGCCTAAAGTTTTAGTCTTGAATGCCACCCTCCCAGTGCATATGGTTTTACTTAAACCCATTAATTCTGAAGTGGCAATTTACCTGCCCAACAGTGAAAACAAACTTCATAGTTGGATCTACAGCCATGTCATAGACAGTTCCATTAGATGCTATTTGATGATGACGCCGCAAAATTTTATGGCCACTATCTGTCACAGAAACATCCCGGAAAGGATCTCTGCCTCATGGACACCCTGCTAGAACAACCCATTTTTCACTTATGACAGATTCAACAGGATCTGAACAACTGTCTAAGAAAAGCAAGATTTATAGGCTTGTAATGCTTCTTTAAGAAAACAAAGATTCCAAACTATGCTTAGTTGCCTAGTTTACCTGAAAACAAGTATAATCAGATGTCTTTAAATCATAGATGTGCAGGTTTCCCTCACAATCACCAGCAGCCAGGTATTTTCCATCTGAGCTAGCAGCCTAAACATGACATGACCCCTGATTCTGTATTCAACAAATGATGGTCGGTAGCACTATTTACCAAATCAGGCTGCAGTGCGAGATCCCACAACCTAATAGTACCATCAGCGGAGCACGTTGCAAAAGGTATATGGCATCTGTACTGCCAAACCAAAGAGCTACCTTGAGAATTAAGCAGTAGTCAAAGACATAAAATAATTGTTGTTCTGTTTGGATTTTTCGATCATCAGCTTAGATCATAAGGCCACTGAATGAAGCCAGTGAACTCATGAGTGACCAAACAGAAGATCAATAAAGAGAGCAATCATAACTATTTAATTCATTCATTGACATCTAAACAATAGCAAGAAAACGGAGCAAAAACATGTTCACCTTGCTGGAACGACAATGCATAAAAAGACAGGAAATAAATTCTCGACATTGAAACAGAGGATGAATGAATGAATTCTGAGGAATTGAAACAGAGGATATAAGAGTTACCATAATCGATTACTGAAATTTCCTCCAAAATAGAGACCAATTTCGACCCAAATCTTGAATCTATTTCAAAACCATCCAATAATCTAGTTCAAAGAATCAATACCCATAAATAAACCAAAACAAATCACAAAATTGAAAATCAAAAACAGCAAATAAAGATAATGTACCAGAGAAAAAAATAGGGGAAGAGTAAGAATAATTTCCCAACAACCAGACAGATAAAACTAAGAAATAAGAAAAACCGTCCCTCTTACCAGTCCTTTTTTCTACCGATAAATGTCTTCACAGCAGCTATCCATGGTGGAGCACGTCGCCTCAGAGCTGCCGATGGTGGAGCACATCGCCTCAGAGCTGCCGATGGTGGAGCAGGTTAATCGTGAAGAAGGTTTCGTTCGATGGAAAGCAGCACCGATATGGATAATAAGTTTCATGAAACTGAAGGCTAGAGCGTTAGGGCAGAGGGCCTTTGCTCCAGAAGATAGCAAATGAATGATTTTTTGAAAAATAATATGGGTTTTTCCAGCGCCATTTTATCCCGCCCAAATTTTCTGTTCTGGGGATCAGATATTAACTATTTACAGGACTAGCTTTTTTATCCTCACAGCTAATATGAATTAAATTAAAAATTAATGACCATATAAAAAACTAATTTTATTAGTATAAAATTAAATTATTAAAATTTTATTATATATAATAAGTTAATAACTATAGAATTAAATTATTAATTTATATGTTTATATACATATTTTGTAAAAAATAAATGAGATCTTTTTTAATAACACTAAAAATAAATGAAATAATTGATAAAATAATTATATACTCATATAATTACATATAAAAGTAAATGAAATTAATTGATAAGATAATTAGATATTTATAGAATTACATTAATTAATGAAATTTTATTATATATAATAACTACATATAATTAGTTAATTACATTATATTAATTTACAACTCTATTACCCACATAAGTATTATGCTAAAAATAGTTGAATGTTAGTTAAGTTATACTATATGTAAATAAAATTAATAGGTAAGATAATTATATACTCATATAATTATATAAATTAGTAACTTCCATTATATATAATAATTTTATATAATTATAATATTAATTTATAATTTGTGCTTAATTTGGCGAGGAACTTAGTCCTAGCTAATTTAGCTAGTATTATTTCGTTGCTAACAACTAAATCCATGAAAACACCATCAGCGAGGAATTAATCCTCACTAAATTGGCGAGAACCGTATTCCTAGCTAAATTAGTGAGGATTAATTCCTCGCTAACTAGTTAATCCTCACATGAAAAAGTATCAGCGAGGGAATAGCGAGGGATATGTCCTCGCTAAATTGGCGAGGATTACATTCCAAGCTAAATTAGCGAGGGATATGTCCTCGCTAAATTGGCGAGGACTACATTCCAAGCTAAATTAGCGAGGGATATGTCCTCGCTAAATGCATCATCTATCATATGCCACCTTATTTAAATGTTAGCGAGGGATTTATCCTCGCTAAATTAGCGAGGACTTTTTTCTCGCAAAATTAGCGAGGATTCAGTCCTCGCTAAATGTTTCCTCTATATATACCACCTTATTTAAACATTAGCGAGGGATTTGTCCTCGCTAAATTAGCGAGCATATTTTTTCTCGTAAAATTAAATGTTTCATCTATCATATGCCATCTTATTTAAACGTTAGCGAGGGATTTGTCCTCGCTAAATTAGCGAGGAGTTTTTTCTCGCAAAATTAGCGAGGACTTAGTCCTCGCTAAATGCTTTATCTATCATATGCCATCTTATTTAAACGTTAGCGAGGGATTTATCATCGCTAAATTAGCGAGGACTTTTTTCACGCAAAATTAGCGAGGATTCAGTCCTCGCTAAATGCTTCCTCTATATATGCCACCTTATTTAAACATTAGAGAGGGATTTGTCCTCGCTAAATTAGCGAGGATATTTTTTCTCGCAAAATTAGCGAGGATTAAGTCCTCGCTAAATGTTTCATCTGTCATATGCCATCTTATTTAAACGTTAGCGAGGGATTTATCCTCGCTAAATTAGCGAGGACTTTTTTCTCGCAAAATTAGCGAGGATTAAATCCTCGCTAAACATTAGCGAGGGATTTGTTCTCGCTAAATTCTCGTTAAAATTTGCGCCAAAATTTAGGCGCCAAAATTAGCGAAAAATTATCGATATTCTCGCTAAATTGTTGCAAAATATATATTCATTTGCATCCCTACCATTATTTGTGACAAATTTCATTTGTCGTCGTAAATCTGTCGCTATATCAGTGATTTAGCAACAATTTTTCTTGTGCTCGCTAAATTTTGTCGCTATTCTGTAATTTTCTTGTAGTGTTTGAATCATTAATTCTTAGAGCCATTCAACAACAATGCATTAGAAAAAGAGGACTTACACATTTAACCTCTTTGAAATGGTATAAACGAAAAGAAAAAAAAAAGAACTGTAGTAGATTATATGCCATTTCATTCTTTATATCAATTTTGAGAATTCGATACAATAAAAAAAGCCTCTTCTCCTTGTAAAGAGAAACATTGATGAAACCAAACCATCAACCTCTCCAAGGAAATCAAAAGAATCGATGACAGGTCTGTAACAATCAATGAAGCAACACCATCCACTATTAGCTCTATACATTCTCCAGGGCTTTCATTCCCCATAAAAGAATCCCCCCTAACCCTTACAAAATTTTGAATAGAAAGGAAAAAGGTAGTTCATTAATCTAGTAAATTCGAATAGAGACACTCTAAAGCTTAACCGTATTTTTTGAAAAACGAAAAAGGGACAAAAATAGAAAGTTGTATTTACGAAAACAAAAATTTAAAAGTGAAATTTATGAAAAATAAGGTGAGGGGGTTGTATTTTTTGAAAAAAAGGACAAAAAAATTAATAATTGAGATAATTTTCTCTAAAATTTAAATAATTATACACGATAAAAAAAAGAATCAAATTAATCCGGAATTAACAAATAATTATTGGTTGAGTGATAAGAAATTCGAATTTCCATAAATGAGGTAAAATATTCAATCCTTGATTCACGTATAAAGTGGAGGACTGCCTCCAATTAATGGGTTCCGTGTGCTTAACCGAGCCAGGCCGTAGACCAAAAAAAACAAAAATTAATCCAGAATCATTGTAATTGAATCTATTATTTACAAAAAAGAATTAATGAATCAGCATTACAAATTGTAAAAGAAAGATCTGGACAGTTGTGAACTGCTCAACATCCGATAGACGGAGCAATTCCGTCCACCACAACCCTATCTTTTGGGCTTAACTAAAAACCAGCGATAGAATTGATCAGAACCCTAAAAAAACAATCTATCCCTTGGCATGCTCCAACAACTGATCAAAGAAAGAAGCCGAGCAGGAAAGCCTTATGGGGCCCTCAATCTTCAAGTCAATATCGTCTTCCATTATCAGTTCTTGCAAAGATTGAAAACTCAGAAGCTTTATCGGAACGTCATATCGCTTTGCCTCTTCACCTTCTTTGCCCACATAAATCGCAACACATCCTTTTGGCGCTATCCGAGATTTTGGCTTCTGCGTTTCTCGCTGAAGATGGTGATACGAGATTTTATGACCGCTCAATTTCTTCGACATCAATGAATGTAGTTTGGCAGAGAATTTTCTTGCAGAATCCATGGCTTCGATGGAAAGAATGAAGATGAACCAAGAATTGTAACCAAAGGACGAGAGAGTAGCAACTAGCAACAAGAAGAAGTTGGGGTAAATCAATGTGGTTTGTAAATTGTATTTAAAAGGAGATTAAGGTCGGCGCATGTGGGTTAACCAATTAATTAAGAATCCTAATCCCAGTTTAATATGGATATTAATTTCCTTATAGGAATTGGAGACAAATTCTCAAGTATGCGTCCACTTTGAAGACTTGTCCCACGCGTGGACTATTTGTTGACTAGAGCCGAGTGAGATTTTGCGCCACCCTATTATCTCCCGCGAGGATATAGCAACAATATCATAATTTAATCACATTCCATAATTAATTGTATGTTAAGCAACCTGATGTTATAAGGAAATCCACATAATTAATATGAATTGATAAAAATACCCTTATTTAATACTCCATCCGTTTTTATATATTTGACGTTTAGGAGTTTTTAAAAAATTCTTTTATAAATAACTTTTTAAATTTTTGATATACTTTTGGTTAGTTTATCTCATATTTACCCTTATTTAATTAAGTTATATAATTAAGAAGAGAGAGAATATTAGTGTGAAAAATAGAGTTTTAGGGAGAAATTAATAAGGGTAAATTAGTCATTTATACAATATATTTAATAGATTATTGATTTTAGCAAACTATTTTAAATGTCAAACATAAAAAAAATGGAGGAAGTAGAATGTATAACAAAAAAACTTTCTAGAACAACTACTCTTTTGAGAGGGGAGTATTAATTAGGTCACATGGGAGATCATTTACTTTGGTTCTCCATTACAAGTCTTCTATTAAGTATTTTATATACTTCAAAATTATTTAGTACAATCAGTTTGTTTAAAAGAAACAGTCTTCTCCTCCAAATCATAACCTACTAAGAAGTTCATCTGAGCAAGATTTCCAAAGATTGAAAAAGATAATCCGCCATGACTGGCAAATGCAAAGCATGTTACTTCTTCTGATAATCTTACAAAACTGTTCGAATCCTGGGGCTTCACATCTGCATTCCTTAAGTGTATTGTGATTCCAGGAGCTCCAAAATGCTCAGATTTAGTCTTATAACGTAGAGATAACAGGTCAAAAGTATCGCCAACGCGTTCTACATTCTTATTAATAGCTTTGATTACTTCTGATTCAATGCGAATGTGAAAATTTTCTGGCAGAAATGTCAACGCACTTCCTGAATCTATAATAATGTTGCCTTGTTCTTGCTTCCGATGTCAGGAAATAAAAAACACCAGGATGTCCCTGGATTAATGGAGTGGAAACTACACCAGGGCCTGAGACAATAGCCTTGATACCGAAATTCATCTTGCTACTTTTTTCTGTTTCAGATTGCAACGGAACTAAGCAATAAGAAAATTTACCGTGAATTGAAGAATTCATTCTCGAAATCAACGAACCTTCGCCTTGTCCAAGCCCAATAATTCCTGACCCTTGGAAAAGGTGCCATTGTTTTTATATCCGCAACCAAAAGTTGTGTGGGGGAAGGAAATAGGCCTGCCATTGATGGAACTCAGCGTGACTGTTGCCCAGGCAAGATTTCCATGAGTGAAGGATCCGTCCCCGCAGTAAACCGAGTAATGACAAGTTTCTGTGCTATTGGGCTGCATACAAGTGCTTTCAGATACAGAATGGCATGGTCCTGCATTACAAGGAACTTCCCGGTAGCTCCACGAGGCTTCAGGATCAAAAAGATGGTCTTTTGATCATAGCATTCAGTACAAGGTCGGCACTGAGTCCATGTAAGGTCACTGCCTGTTTCTGCAATGCCAAGGACTTTAACAGGGGGTGTACCCAGAGAGATTTCCATTGGATACTCACCATGGTTGGAGAGAATTGTGGATTGGGGTGTGCTATGGGAGATTGACAAGCTTGGCTTAAAATGGTGTTTAACGCGATGGATAGAATGTTGCAAAGCATTAATCAAGCTCTCCGAACGAGTTTGTTTAAGATTGAAGAATGGAGAATTTGCTGAATCCCTGCGGATCAGATCCACATGGAAACCACTATGCTCAGCTTTCAAGAGAAAAAAGAAAGCAGAGAAAGCTATCACAAGAGTAAGAGGACCATTACAGAACATCATAGCAAGCCATATTAATTAAACAAGGTCTCTGTGGATATATAGAGTAAAGTTAAACAATTAAGATTGAAGAACTTCAAGATTTGAAAGAAGATTAGGAAAAGATAAAACAGATTTAGTATATAACCTCATGGCAAATATTGCCTGTTAGCTTCCATTTCTTGGCAAAGACATTTAGTATTTCAGATTTTGGGTGATCTTTTATTTACTAAAGGAAATTCTTTTTTCAAACAATTGGCCTGATAGCCAGCACTCGATTAAAAGTGCGATATTATGTCTATTTTGTAACCAAAAAAATAAATTCCTTTTTGAAATAAACCATTTCTTTTTTTCTCTTTTGATTTTCTTAACTGACATATGAGCTTGATGGCAACACTTGTTTGTTCACTCAGAACGCAAGCAAATTACGATTTACGTAATATACTTTAATTGGGTTCAATTACAAAGTGAGCGGATCATACATAATGGGAGCAATCAGTTTTCTTAAAAGAAATAGTGCCGTTTTTAAGATCATAGCCTACTAAGAAGTTCATCTGTTGCCAGCTTCCGTAGATGCCATCTTCATCCAGTGAAGAAGAAGGAACAAAGGCGAGGCAAACTTTGTTTTCATCTGTTCTTATGAATGAATTCCAAGTGCTTAATTGGACATATCCACCATTGAATGCGAATTTCATTTTAATTACAGGAGGATTGAAATCAGGAGTGTACTGGTAGCAAAGATTCAGTCCTAGAGCAGTATCCGAATCAACAGGTTCCTGATGAGTAGCATTTCTAACTAGACCTTCAAGATCAGAGTAGATGCCAACCGGTAACTGCGTGAACAGAACTCCTGAATCAACATCAAGGCCTGTCATGTATGAAATTTGCTGGCCTCCTACGCTAAATCCATAAAAATAAAGAGTGTATGGGCTTGTCCAGGGCTGTAATTTTGCTGTAACCACTCCAGTACTCGAAACTACACCTTTCGATCCGAAACTTATCTTACTAGCCTGGTTCGAATCGAATGGGGCTAGACAGTAAGAAAATGTACCATCAATAAGATGATCAATTCTGGATACTAGTGAAAGTGATCCTTTCCCAAGGCCTAGAAATCCAACTCCAGGATAATCACCTGCTATTCGATTACCACAAATAAAGACTGTACCTGGGAGTGAAACAGGTTGCTGGTCGATAGAATTCAAAGTGAATATATCTGTAGAAATGTCGCCTTCAGAGCAGGAACCATCTCTAGAATCACAGGGGAAAACACAGTCCTGAAAGTCGCAGGAGACTCCAATTGTCACCTGGCACCAATAGGAATCGCATGATTCTTTCCTAAAAGTAGTAGATTTAGATGGATCAAAGATCCTGTTATTGCAGTTTTGGTTGCATTTTGTGGTGTCCAGGCAAGGCAGCCATGTAAAATCACTACCTGAGGCTACGTTCATCACGATTTCGGTTGGTGGTGATCCGATTCTTACTTTCATTAGATATTCACCATTGTAATTGGCTAATGGAGTTTGAAATGATTTACCAGGATTCGATAATATGCGATTGACTCGATCAGAAGAACGTTGCAAGGTGCTAATCAATCGCTGGGTTCGAGTTTGTGAAGCATTGAAGAAAGGAGAAATTGGTGAATCCCTGTGAATAAGTTGTGCAGTGAAACTTAGTTTTTGTTTTTCAACACGAGCAAAAGCTGAAAGAGTTGAAATTATGAGTAAGGCAAAGCAGAGAAAGGCTTTGTATGCCATAATGAATTTAATGATTTGTTTCAGGAAATTAATTTCATAGAAATGGTATATAAAAGAGATTAAAAATGAAGTTTTGTGTGAAATCAAAATAAGCATGATTAAAGGTTTCAGCTACAAAGGATGACAAACAGAAATACTGAAATGCAGTTTCATTTCACCCTTACAAGTAGATACTTCCTGTGGTACGCTTAATTTTTCTGTTTTCATTTCTTAATAATTACTGATTTCTTTTATTTATTGATATTTGGGGTGGTGAGGTGGCAAAATATGGCCCTACCCAATTCGCTGTAAAAATGATCCAACTCTAACTCGATATCCTATTTGACATGACTTCGTAATTTCATGATCCATTTATATTATTTACAATTTTACCACTTTTTATATATTATAAATATAAAACCAATTGATCTACCTGCACAATGTTTTTTAATGAATTCCTTTTTAAAAAAATAGTATCATAAATCTTTATCCATTTATGACTCATTGAGATTATAATTCAATCTGCTTACAAATTTTTATTCATTTACGACCCAATTCATCGCAATCCAATTTAAACTCATTTTACTCGACCTATTTGCCATATACGGTGGAAATTCGAATTCTAATGGTCTAGTGAGTATTCAAAGTGTTTCAACCCGGTTAATTAAGTGTTATCTAAACGGTCCACAGAGATAAATGGACTAAGTGATTAAGGCATGATCATGATCATTATTTACATGATCCGATTCTTAACTAGCTGAATTAGAATATTGGAGTAATATTGAACTAGCATTGTGAAGCTGAAATGAAGCCAAATCTTTTTATCATTATTACGGTCAAAATTGCATAAATTGGAATACATAATACCATTGAATTAAGCCATTAACCCCGTAGCTAACATAATAGAAGCATGTTAATTCTTATTTGATACCGAGCATAACACTTGTCTAACTAATTTTGGTGCAGTCAATTTTTCCGAATGCAACAGTCCCTTCTTTAAGATCATATCCTACCAAGAAATTCATCTGTTGCCAGCTTCCAAGCACTGTAATATTATCCTGGGATTCTTGAAAAGCTAAGCAACTAACTTCATCATTTATTTTGATGAAGCTACTAGATTCATCCAATTCCACATCGGCCCCGAGGAGATGCAGTGTGATTTTGGGAAGTTTAAAATCAGTAAATTTGTAGCAAGGACTAAGTTTCAGAGTAGAATCCATATAAAGGTCCGGGGGGTACGGGTGGTTCCGGTCCCGGAGCATATAGCTAATGGAAGTTTTTAGCTGGATTAATAGTTCTCTTGGCAAGCTAGTGAACATAGTTTCTGTATCAATTAACATTTTGCCAGGGTAATAAGTCGTTACGCCTTCCAACTCAACTGTTCTAACTAAACTAATTCCTGTCATTGTGACATAGTAATGCCCAGTTTCACTGTCTTGTCCTAACGTAGTAATAGCTGGATCGGTTATTCCATAGTTTTCGAAATCATCGAAAGCTTGGTCCCCAAAATTTATTTTGCTGGACTGCTTTGAACCAAATGGAACTAAACAGTACGAGAACTGGCCATCAATTATGTCATGGAACTTTGCTGTCAACGAAAGCGGACCCCTGCCCAGTCCGATTTTCCCAAATCCACCAAATTGACTGTCGATGTGGTTTCCACATATAAAATTCGAGTTTGCAACAGTAAAGGATTCGCCATTGTTGGAGCTCAACGTAATTGTGTCAGTGGCAATGTTTCCACTTGGACAGTTTTTCCGGTTCTTCTGGCAGTCGTAGAAACAAACATCGGATTCACAGAAGCTATTTGTAGACAGACATTGGCGTGAATCGCACGGGGCATTTCGATAAGTTGAGGAAGCTGAAGGGTTGAAGATTGTTCTGCTTTTTGGGCACATTGGACAATCCATGCAAGGAATCCATAAGATGTTACTAGCCATGTCTATACTGGCTAGGAGTTCGGTGGGAGGAGTTCCTATGTTTATTTTCATAAGATAATTTCCATCACCGTAGACTAAACTAGATTCGATCCCAACTTTGTCAGATTTCCCGTATGATTGGAGTCGATAATGAGAACGTTGTATAGCATTAGCCAGGCGATAAATGGTAGTTTGCGAGGCATTGTAGAAAGGCGAATTGGGTGAATCTCTGTGGATTAATTCAGCTGTGAAACTAAAATTGCGATGTGCATGAACAAATGCAGAAATGGATAGAATTACGAGTAACGGAAAGGAGAAAAGGGTAAGGTCTGCCATTGGAATTAATTACAGTGTGGCTATAGAATCAGAAATGGTATTTAATGGAAAATCTTTTTCATTGCAATTTACGTGTGAATCCAAAATTCAGCAGGATTTAAGGTCTCACCAGAAACGAGTGACATACTGAAATTCAGTTAGATCAATTCTTGTTAAATGTTCCTTTTCCAGTTAAATCTATAACAAAATCACTAATTAATTCAAACGAATAAGCTAATGCTGAATAAACTCTTTTTGATGTAGTTCCCTGTTTGCTGCTAGATTTAAGGCAGGTGTTGTGCGACAAAAACCATAACGTTGTCGTTTACCTTGCATGGAAGCTCTTGTAGTTTATAATTCTGTCTTGAAATTGTTTGTGGTAGAAGGTAATCATGTTCATGTCGTTTTTTTTTTTTGCCTATGACATGTAATTTCTTTTGGAATAATACATATTTCTCAAATATTCTTTTATTCTTAATTTTTTTTAATAACGTATATAATTTTATATAAAAGAGTGGGATCATTTTCTTTCTCAAATTCATAAATAATTTTAATTAAGGAAAGGAGAATACTCAAAATATTCAAAAAAAAAATTAATAAATGCATGTAGTTAAGTGAAAAATTGTATGAGCGAAGATTTATAAATATCTAAAGAAAAACTGGAAGAAATTGTATATAAATTGAGGAAAATCTTCAGGCTTTTTTTTTGTTCTCTTTCTTGTAGTCCAAGTAAATGAGTTTCAGGTTTTTATTCTAGTAAAAAAAAAAGCTTCAGAGTTTGTCTCCTTTCCAACATCGGTTTCCATAACTGGATTGGAAAACTAATGCTACGTTGATTGGAACACGATTTCTCCAATTCCTGCTACGAAACGGGTTTCTATCTGATTAATAAACACCCACACAATCTCTTTTATCAAATTTAGAAATTTTTTCATGCTCTCACGGTCACCCTTCTTTCTTCAAAGACCTTTACAAAGAAACAAGCTTTTGGTTTTCAAGTTGAAGTCATGGATTCTGCAAGAAAATTCTCAGCCAAACTCAGTTCGCTGATGTCGAAGAAACTGAGTGGTGGTAGTAGAATCTGTTATCACCGTCTTCCAGGAGAAAAACAGAAACAAAAACCTCAGAAAGTGCCATCAGGGTGTGTTCCCATTTATGTGGGCGAAGAAGGTGAAAAGCGTAAACGTTATGGTGTTCCAATATCGTTTCTGAGGTTTCCATGTTTGCAAGAATTGATTATTGGAGATGATATCGAATCCAAGATTGACGGCCCCATCACACTTTCTTGCTCCACTTCGGATTTTGATCAGATATTGGAGGGTGCCAAGTCCTTTGTTAGAATCGCGGAATTTTAGGAATTTATGTAGGTTGACTAGTTACAATTTTTTCTTTTTCCTTTTCCTTTTTTTTTCCCCCAAATTTGTGCAGTTCCGTCGCAAATTTCCCAATTTTTTGTAATTTTCGGTTTTAGATTATTTTTTTTCCTGCAATCCATAAGCATTGCAAACTCATTATTCAATTATCAATGATTAATCAGGTTTTTTCTTTATATTTTATCTTTTATTGATCACTGCAATACTCAGTAGTCTAGTTCGGTTGATCAGTCCCCTGTTTCCTCTTCAGCATTGACTCTTGTTCAAAAATAGATATTTAAAGAATCCGTACTGACCATGAAAATCCTGCTCTACCTCTAACATTTAACATTTCCCTAATATCCAAAATCAATCATGACATAAATCTCAGGAACACAAAAATTTACAGTAAGACGAATCCATAAGATTGAGAAATGAGATTCTCATAATTAGTTTAAGATTTCAGGTATTGAAGCAACTTAGATATAAGAATTTGACAAGCAACGTAGGTCTAAGGAACACTACACACTCAAAGAACATCTTACACTATGCATTCAATTTTATCAACCAAAAAAAAAAAATCTAACTAACAATTTCCATGAGAAAGTCATGTAGGTAAGATTATCATGTAATGCATTTTATCATAAAGTCACATCATTGCCTCGCTCACGCACAATTGAAGCTGACAGTATACCAAGATCACGATTTAAGAATGTCAATGCAGATTCACACTCTGAAATTATTCTTGTGACAGAAGAGGGTTCACCGGTTACTGTCTCAGATGAAGCAACAGCAAGAGCTGCATGCGAGTCTCTAAGATTCCTCAAGTTCCCCAGAAACTGCCACAAATTAAAAATATTCTCAAACCCTGTAATAACATAAATAGAGCTAGTGTTTTTCACAGAATCAGTGGTATAACATCGCATTCGATATCTTCTCTCTTCTAAAGTTAATCGTCCCTATCTTTTTCTACCATCTGAAGAGAAAGAAAAAAAAAAAAGTGATGGTAGGCTCACTAGAAAGTTATGCATCCGAATAATGATTTGCAAATGAGTCTCAACTATACTACCTCCAAAAAATTTGCAAAAATTAGATAATAATGCGATGTTGCTAGTGCTAGGCTTACTCCCAAATCCCAATAAAGTTCAGGAGTATGAAAATTTCCGAGAAAAAAGTTTAAGGCTTTTAAGCAAAGTAGCTTCTTACAAATGCACAAACACAAATATATACACAAATAAAAAGTCAGAGATATATAGCATGAAAATGAATAACCATTCATGAACTAATTAGATCCTCAGATTTGATAAGTTGGGTAATTATGGCCTCTTTATTTGGCAATCCAATCACCGTAATCAGATATGGACCAGTCTAGCTCGTCAGATACCAATCTGAACTATAATTTGATTTCCTGTGAAATTAAACTGATCAGCCAGCCAAGTTTTAGCAAAACCTAATTGGTTCACCTAAATTGAGGAATACCATCATCAATGCACCCAAGTTTGAACATAAAACAGTGCATGTACTGTTACATTAGTGGAATATCAATTTAACTTAACTGGAAAAATCCATACCATAAAGTGATCCAAGCAGAAGAATATAAAAATGGATGTCACCAATATACCTTTAAAAGCATCTTGTATGCCTCCAACAAGCGATTAGCAGCCGGCCCAAACCCATGCAGTTGTGGCACCTCCATCATGTGTGTCCATGGGCGAATTTCCTACAAATCATCATACAATAATGACAGTGCGTGAAAATATCATCTTGGGCCCAAACTACAACACCAATGCTCCATAAGTTTTTTGACCATCAGCTTCTAACACGAGTTAATTTTATGCTAAAATTTCTAAATGTAGAAGAAGCATCTGAGATTGCAAAGGTCTTCAAGCATTTCTACCACAGATCAATGGCAAATAAACCAACAAAATAGCAAAATGGTAAGGTAAAAGCACATCAATCCACCATGCAGATTACTGGATTTATAATAGAGCTACACATCTTCTTTTCTTTTTGGCATTCGTGGAATAAGCAAGTAGAACAAAATAGATAAATCTCACAAAAAAATAAGATAATTTTCTTTTCTTTTTTTTTTTCCAGGTTCAAGTAGAATGGAGGACCAAGCTAAAATTGCAGAAAAAAGCAGACCTTGGTGTAAATCGTATTGAATTGCCTGGCAGTTTCTAGAAAAGATTCTAGACGTGTGCGCAGTTGAGATTCAACTTGTGTATAGTCCTCATCTGGATTGTAAGCATGCTAAAGAAAGGATAAAAAGAGCTGGTTAAAAGAAAGAAGAAAAAAGGGAGATAAATTTAAAAGCAATGAAACATGGTGGTATTGCATGTCTGCAATGATATATAATTGTGGTACAACAACTTTGGAATTCTTTGAAGAGGGGACATTAGAAGGTGGAAGAGCATGTATTTTTAAATCACAATTGAAATGATAAGGAACTGAAATAGACCTTGGATGCCAAATCATCAACTTTCTGCTGAAGATTCAAGAGTATCTTTGATTGTTCTGAAAGTTTTGTTTCTAACTCGGACACATCAGGCCTGCAAATGTACTTTGATGAAAGGAACGGAATGTAAATACATAAATGGCATGGGAAAGTTACAACTACATATGATTAGATTTTCAGCATCATGCTGTCATTTGTGACTGTATTCTTCCCCAAATTGATTCAAGCTTCGTAAATGATCACAATCTATGGATACACTCAGGATTTTAAAATCTTATCTAGATTAAACAGTCGAGGGCAAGCTTTTAGCATTTCAAGTGTATGATAGGCATGGCTTTAGACTGTTTAAAACAAAGGGTAAATGCGAAAAAAAAAGTGGTGACTGTGGGAGTCTAAAAAATATAATCTTACAGGGGATATATAGATTGAATCTGCACATCTGCAGGGAACAATTTACATTCCTCTGAGAAAATGATAGCTTGTTTCTCTGCTATAGAATCAATTAACTGTATGTCTTTTGTCACTTGTTCATCAACACTGCAAAATGATGAGAACTGAACTTTAGAGCAAAGAACAACAAAAATGGACTCAACAAGATGTTAAGCATTCAAGAGTTAAGAGAATAGAGAAGATTATCAAATATAGATAAAATTGTCAACTATATATAAATGCAACCTCCATTCTGGATTATCCGCATAGATGCTGGCCTCTACAAGATCTACTATTAGACGAAGCATTTCAGTACGAACTTCATAGCTTCCTCGCCCCTAAACCAAATGGAATTTCACACACTTAAAATTAGATCATCTAAATAGCCAAACCAAATTCAAATTATTTCCACATAGTTTAGCAACTCAAACTCATAAATTTCTGGATTCATCAGAAAGAGAGATGCAATACTTTCATTTATCCAACATATGGCTATCCATTAACCCACCTTAGACTCATCAATATACAATTGACAACACACATGTGCATCCCTTGTACAGGCCCAAGGAAACTAAATTGAGAAGGTAATTGACAATTGCCACTTGCTATTGAAAAAAAGAAGAAGAAGAAAGAAGCAACTCCAGAGCATCCAATTTGGTCAAAAGCCAACCAAGTTGTCATACTAAAACATATACATAAAGTGCATTCATTGATTGACAAGTTGTGATAAACTTTGTACTAGCAACTCACTTGGATGGCTTCTGTATCTATTGTTGTAGTGATACCAAGAAACTTAGCAATCTCTGCCAAATCTGCATGAACAATGAAGCAGTTAACCATGTCAGATTTCAGTAGTTCTAATTATATCACAAATGTTCACTCAAGTAGATAAGAGTTTAAAGTTCCTTGAAGGTATTATAATTTTTCTGTCCAAAAATGACTCAAACCTTAAGCAAATTCCACAAATAGAACCCAATTGAAAGAGGACCATAGAATTTGAAGCACATTCCATGGCAGAAGTCTGATATGAATGTGAAAGGTAGACCATATTCTGTTTCTATGAATGGATTGCAAAATACTTTTATATATACCAACATAAGCACCTCACTTCCCTGATGCTTGGTTTTCTAGGAATGATGATCCAAAAAAAAAAGGGGTTTCCCCAGCCAGCAATCATGAATAGTTAAAGAAAGGGATGGTTCTTAATTGGTCAACACATCCATTCACATCACTCAATCAAATTCCAAATGTCCTGGCCAACAAACAGGTATTTCCACATTGCAAAAATAAATATGATAAAGCAA
Organism: Excoecaria agallocha; assembly: GCA_037975025.1. Lineage (NCBI taxonomy): Eukaryota > Viridiplantae > Streptophyta > Magnoliopsida > Malpighiales > Euphorbiaceae > Excoecaria > Excoecaria agallocha. The sequence goes on from CM075808.1 coordinate 63,625,743, forward strand.
ATAACTGTACATGATTTCCCATCTTCAATTAAAATGAAACCGAATTTAAGTTATATTTATTTTATCTGCTTCTCATTCTGACTTTGATATACAAGCAAGACTCACATTGAATACGAGCAGTCTCTTCATCACGATCCATAGCATCCCCTTGTAGATTTTGTTGTGAGAAGGGTGACTTATCGCCCAATAGCCTGCAATACAGATTATAAAAAGTTTTCAAATTGCATTCAGCCAATGATCTGCAGAGAGGGAGAAAGAGGAGAACTGCCAAGCTAAATACTTAATTTCATTATGCACTCTTCTTCTTTCCATCTGTATTCCACAACTTTTAACAAGACGTTCTCAAATATTTCTTAGAAATCTAACAATCAACAATTTCAAATCCATAAGAACACAAACTGAATTCTAGAAGAGACCATGAAATGAAGACAGCACTTAATGAACTATATACATTTCTAGATCAAATACGATTATCAATGTGTATCAAATTGGTAAAAACACAAATTCAAAAACGTCCAGATGGTCTGTATATACAATTAACTTGCAATAAACTGAAACCCCCAGACTCCTGATGTTTCACATTTCCGCATAATTATACAAGCAGTTGCAAAACCCAACTCAAAGAGAACGAAAAAACCTAACTGTTTAGCTACAAAACAATCAAAAACCCAAGTATGCCGACAGAAAAACAAATACTTGACTTGCAACCTCTCTTCTTTTTTTTTTTTCCTTAATTAAATAAAAAGAAGAGAACTGATAAAGCAAAGAGAGATGAACTTGATAAAACTTCCGAATTTGGTTCCAGAGAGAGAGAGAGAGAGAGAGAGACTGACTTGAAGAAGAGCCACTCGAGGAGAGCGTAACGCTCCATGCCGGCGAAGAGGAGAGACTGAGCGGAAGCACTGGCTCGTGGATAATTCAGCATTGCTAGTTTCCTCTGTATATCTTCCATTTGCTTTGCAGCCATTATCTTTCTCTTTTCTCTGCGATTTAGTTTCCGATCTTTGATTTTGATGTTTATATGTTTGTTTCTGAGGAAAGAGCGAAGCTTTGATCCTATTTCTTACTGCAAATTTTTTTTTTTAAAGAGCTTTCTCCCTTTTTTTGTTTAATATTTTTGCAATTTCACCCTTTACTTTTTTTTTTTTCCTAATGAAAAGTTGATCTCCACCAATAGATATCAGCCCAATATTACTAATTTGGTGTTAATTTTTTCTGTGCAAATTTACTCATTTATTTTGTACAAAATTGCAATATAGTCCCTCAACTTTCAATGGTAATCTCTGAGCAAATAAGCCTCTACTCCCCTGCGTTTCCATCCTCCCCAGAGAGTGAAGTCATGTTCCACCATAAGTTAATTTACATGTAACTCTCAAAAATAGGACCGAAATTACATTTAGCTCTCAAAAGTCCCTTGAACTTTTTGATTTAATTCCACAGAGTCCAAAACAGTTTATGTTTACATCTATTTTGATAATGGAAATTATTTTATCTTTTATTTTCACCGATCACTATATGATTATAAACTTAAAATAAAAATTCATAATAGAAAAGCATTTTATGCAGAAGTAAAAAGGCAGAAACTAGCCAAATCGACATGAAATGTGTATTGACTATTGGATGAAATAGGAAAGTGAGTACAAAATACCAACTCAGATTGTATTAAAAATATATATCATTAATTGCTTCCAAGTTCCAACGATCACATGGGATGGCAAGCATTTTTTTTCCTTAACCAAAATTAAATATGGAGCATTAACTTAAAATATTTCAGACCAATTTGAAGCTAATTTAAATTAATTGAATTAATATAAAATTTGGAGAAAAAAATATATCATTAATGGAAATTGTATCATTGAGAGACAACACTTAACATAAACCAAATTCATGATTCTATGGGCCATTAAATAAATGAATGAAAAATTGATCCTAAATTGATCCGGAGATCTTGCCCATTTTTGTTTGGAAGATCTTTAAGGGTGGACTTCTGGGTACCTAGAAATCGCAAACTTCTAAGAGAAATTGGTACCTAGAACAAGGATTCTGGAAGCGGCAAGGAAAGCTTCGACTCGCGGCTTTCACTTCCCTGGTTACTTGTCTCTCCCAAAGCCAAAAAAATCTTCTCCTCGCAGTGTTCATATCTTCCCAAATTCCCCCACCCCACCCATCTCTCTCTCTCTCTCTCTCTCTCTCTCTCTCCCGCCCATATCAAAAGGTGTAGGTAAAATGCTTTCTTTGAATCTTGTACCATCTTCTCCTGTCACTTTCCCCAAATCCACCCACCACAAGTACCCTTTTAATGCTTCTTCTTTCATTATTCCAAATATTCTCAATAGAAGTCAAGCTCAAAGTACTCCCTTTAATAAACCCACTTCTCAAATTGGTGTATCAGCCGCTAAAGCTTCCAACTGTGGCAAAATTCATGGCTACCCACTTGGCCTCTCTTCAAGATTCACTTCTCAGATCCACGATTCAAGCAGAGTACGTGAGTTCTCATCTGGGTTTTGCTCGAAGCGCAGATCTTTTTTCTCTAAGGCAGCAGCATCTGAGTCTGATTCAACCCCAGAAGGAGAGGGGACAGAAGTTTCCAAGCCAAAGAATAAAACTTTCCAACTTGCAATTGTGTTTGGTCTCTGGTATTTCCAAAATATCGTCTTTAACATTTATAATAAGAAAGCTTTGAATGTGTTTCCATTCCCATGGTTTCTTGCTTCCTTTCAGCTATTTGTTGGGTCTGCGTGGATGTTGATATTATGGTCATTAAAGCTTCAACCTTGCCCGAAGATCTCAAAGCCATTCATTGTTGCTCTACTTGGACCAGCATTGTTTCACACAATAGGCCACATATCAGCTTGTGTTTCATTCTCTAAGGTTGCCGTTTCTTTCACTCATGTCATTAAATCATCAGAACCTGTTTTCTCTGTTGTATTCTCTTCAATTCTTGGTGATACATACCCATTAAAAGTCTGGCTATCTATTCTCCCCATTGTTCTTGGTTGTTCCCTTGCTGCTATCACTGAAGTGTCCTTCAATTTCGAGGGCTTATGGGGAGCTATGATTAGCAATATTGGTTTTGTGTTTAGGAACATTTACTCGAAAAAGAGTTTGCAAAGCTTCAAGGAAGTGAATGGGCTTAATTTGTATGGTTGGATAAGTATTATCTCATTAATTTATCTGTTTCCTGTTGCTGTTATTGTTGAAGGGTCTCAATGGGTTCAAGGATATCATAATGCAATTGCAGCTGTGGGCAAATCATCTACATTTTATATATGGGTGTTGATATCTGGTATCTTTTATCATCTTTATAACCAGTCATCATACCAGGCCCTTGATGACATTAGCCCCTTAACCTTTTCTGTTGGTAACACAATGAAGCGAGTAGTAGTGATTGTATCGACTGTCTTGGTATTTAGGAATCCAGTTAGGCCTTTGAATGCAGTTGGATCAGCCATTGCTATACTGGGGACTTTCCTTTACTCTCAGGCATCTGCCAAGAAGGCCAACAAAACTGAAGGTGAAAAGAAGAATTAGGCACAGTTAGATTGTCCATTTCTGGAGCTTGATAATTTTGAGCTTGACAGCTTATAGCTGCATTTTTACTTTGTTCACTTTTGTCACAGTTGGGGATGTTTCATTTCCATCTTAATTTTATAGTCCTTGCTTCGTTGTTCAATTTTTGCTCATGATGTTTAGCTTTGCTATCTATTTTATTTTCAGTTAATCTGCATATCTTGCATGCTTGCTTGATAATTACTAGGAACTAAGAAATTTACTAATTTGTTAATTTCATTTTCTGTGATGATAAATTCACTAGAATTGTGTTGGTCAGCAGATACCATTTCAAATATTTTGTTATTTGAGGTGGAAAGCACATGTCCTTTGGTTGAATTTATTGTCTTCTATGTTGATATTTATATCAGGTTTCTTGTATTCTGGACTGAGACTTAATTTTTAAATTGAAACACTAATCTTTCATGAGGGTAAGCACTTTTTAAGGAGTGGTTATTTGCTTTCTCTCGCATTTACTTCTTTACAGACAAGTTCTACAGTTTGACGATAAAACATAGAATATAGATCATGAATGAATTTGTTTGCCAACTTAATTGCACTTTTGTTCAAGACGAGCGAACGCTTGCTCATATAACATGATTTTTCATTATAGCTCATTGCAGCTGATTTGCGTGTCTTGCACTTGAGCAAGTAGTTCTTCAAAATTATGGGTCTAACCTCAGTATTTGGACATTGAGCTTCTTGATGAATTTATATGATTAGGTGAGTGTATGGATAAAAATTTCCAGGCACGGATAAAGTTCTACTTTTCTAACCGATGAAGGTTTGCTCTGATGGAGGTTTAGACAATATCGCTCAAGCCTTACGACAGTAGTAATATTGATGGCTAACGTCCCTTTATGTGCTGTGAAAGAGGGAATAAGATTCCTACTGCTGAACCAATTTTCTAAGGAACACAGTCGTTTGTTCGATCAACTTTAGGAGGAGCAGCATGGCAGGAAGCACCATGAAGTTATTCAACCTGGTCCGTCCTTGTCTTGTGCAACTTGCACTATCAATTCTGAAAAAAAAAAAAAGAAAGCTTATTGTGACACTATCTAGAAGCAAGATGCAAAGTTTGGTAATACAGCATATGTAAGTTTTAGAGTTGACTGGCAATTGAAGTTTTTTGTTTAATGTTTTATGGAGCGGATAAAGGTGCCACTTGCAGATCTTGCAAGAACTCTATAATTTTGCATTTGGCATGGCGTGGCCAGTAGTGTCTAGCTTTCAGCAATTAATTTTGACACTCATTTTTAGATAGCCATTAATTAGGAAGTTCCCAAGTTGCACAGAAATTTCTTATTCTTTCTGTTACATTTTAAAAAATATTTTAATCATCTATTTAACTTTTATAAAAAATAAAAAGTTATATTTTAAAATAGGAAGAAGGGGTACAATAATCAATTTCAATTAGGAAGCTGTTACCATCTGCTGTGACACATTATACTAGTGTTGCAACAGGATTCAATGAGTTGGGATATTTTATTCTGAAATGCGAATTTGAATAATTTTCATGAGAAGTAAAAGTTTTTGGAATATGCTGTTTATACCAAATTTGTTCACAAAATTATCAAATTCCATGAATTTTGCTTGGTCACTTAAACTCGTAAAATCGAAATATATTGATTGGTCTTTTCTTTTCAGTATCCCGAAGATGTATTGTTGCGTATAATATACCGAAGCTGAAATAAAAAGAATACCAATAAAATTATACAATATCGTTTTACTTGCCATGCAGATATATCTAACTTCTTAACTTACTTAAATAATTCATTTAGCCCCTAAATATTTTAGGAGCAAACATTTCGCCCACGAACTTGTAAAATTTAGATATGCTGACCTATTTTTTCACTATGTGGAACGTATGCAAGCGCATGTAAGACATACACAATGAACAATTTATTAAATTTGTATGCTTAAATTCAACATTTTAGTAATATTGGTTATATTCCTCAAAGAAAAATAAAAGTAATATTGGTTATTATATTCAATTTTTTTTTTAAATAAAAGTAAAAATATTAAGGAAGCAATGTTTATTTTAACGAGTATAATAAATACAAGTAAAAATGTTGTTTAGTCATTTTTTTTTTCATGTTATCGTGCAGTGTAATACATGCATTTACACCTATTTCAAATAGTAAAAAAAATAGGCCAATGTATTTTGATTTTCTAAGTTTAGGGCTCAAATGATTGCTCGCAAAAAGTTCAAAAAATTATACGAATTATTGAATTTAAAAGGTAGATATGTATTGGGTTTTATTATTTTAATTGTATATTTGGCTTTAACGTATTTAACCGTGTCAATTTCATGTGACATGCGACATTAACCATGAAAGGGTTAATATATCTCGATTTGCTAAATTCACGTGGTTAAAAAATTGTTTTCAAAGTTTAAATTTTAAGCAAATCTTTTGGATAATTAGGAGTAAAAAATAAATTTGAAGGATGAAGATGAGAAAGTGGCTTCTGTCAAAAATTAAAATTACTTTTCAATCTAAATCAGCTTATGTCAAAGCTAAAATACTTAAATCCAATTACCAGGTAAGTGAAGCAGAAATTTAATAGAGCATGGCCCATTTATGAAGCAGCCTCCAGAGAGAGTGAACTTGGCCTAAATTTTAATATGTAATTCTGCAGTCATGATGATTATTTAAGCTACAAATTCTGAAGGTTAAACAGCCAACCATAATACAACTAATTCATACTCCGAATACATTGTGTTCACAAGATCATTGAGATCAGTTGTTAAATTGCAATTCTTGTTCTCCTAATTCATAAAAGAATGCTCAAACTCAAAATTAAAATTGTTTAAATATTAATTTCAGATTCTGCATAAATATTTTCCCAAATTTGTAAAAATAAAAAGAAAAGTTGCAATAAAATCTTAAGAGGGCATATTATATATTATGTTTGATTTTTGAATTATCAATCAGCATGGGTAAAACAATGAGTCCAACAGGCCCAAAAAATGAGGTCCACACCAGAGAGCCCGGCCCGGATTCGATTCAGACCGCCATCTCAAACATGTACCTGTCTACGGTTCAAGCTTTCCGTTCTTCAAAAATGGCGGAAGTCAAATGTCATGTCTATACTATCATAACTTACCTCCTCTGAACTTGTCTCTATGCATCTTTCCTGTTTCACATTTGCATTTTGCTTATACCCCATGAAGGGATTTTTGAATATGTGTATAAAGTTCATACCTTTTAAGTCATCTTAGTCTAACCAACTGAGAAATGTGCATAAAATTTAATAAAGTTTTTACTTTTTAAGTCTTTCAAGTCTAAAGAACTCAGAAATGGAGATAAATGTGTGGTTTTTTGGTATAAAGTTTGCACCTTTTAAGTAATCTTTGTTTGAAGAAATGAGAAATGAAGCTAAGTCAGTAATGATTGATCAGGATTGTATTTTAGAGAATGATGAGTTGGTTTGCACATGAAGTCTTGATCAAGCATGAGAAGTTTCGGATCCTTTTGATTGTCAAAACCTTCCTTTTGTGTGCGGGTTTAAGCTACCACAATATTAGGTTGGAAAAAAGAAATCAACTTATCATACCACTTATGTTTGATTTTCTTCACAGTTACTTCTCAGGGTTTTGTACTTAGCACCACATGTTCCCTCTAAGATATACTGTTGTATGTTAATTAGAAGTAAGCCTCCAAACAAGTTGGAACACACTAAGTTATTTAAAAATTGCTTTCAGATGGCTTTTTCTTCGGCAATATGTCCACTCATTGAGGTTGAATCCCCCGAAAAGGATCCACCAGACAGAGTCCAACCAAAGCCTTGGCCCCTCTCAGGGAAACCATACTGGAATTTCATAATTCAGAAATCACATGTGCAACCGCCCAATATGCCTGTAATTGTTTCAATTGGTATATTCGATTCCAAATGTATAATTATTTTTATTGTTTAGACAAACGAAATTTGATTGACCAAGGAAAAGAAAAGAAAAGCAGCTCTTTGAATGCCACTAATGAGCTTTTCTTTCGTGACTAATTTGCATATGCATGATCTTATTTTTTAAGTTTTTATTTGTGAATACTAGGTGCTTCCAATCAGCATATCTTCGGTTCTTCCTTCTATTAGGATCCCTTCTTATATTACTTATGGTAGAAACAGCTGGGAAGTGGGTTATGATGGAAGCAAGTTTAAAAGGTTTTATTCTGGATGGAAAGCATTTGCCGTTGACAACAACTTGAAGATTGGTGATGCCTGTGTACTTGAACTCATAGGTGATAGCTCTAAGGAACTCATTTTCAGAGCTCAAATTCTGAGAGGTGATTTGCCATCTGAATTCCAAAATGAGCACTAGAGTTCAATAACCATTGACTAGGTCTCCAGCAAAAGACCATCTAAAATGTAATGTTGTTTGTGAAGACAATATCTACTTTATGTACCTCATGCATCTAGCTCTTAAGAATTATTTACAGCTTCATATTCTTTTCAGTGGGAAAGCATCTTGGTATTTAGTATTTATATTGCTTTTGGATTACATGATATAAGCATGTTATGAATTCGTCCAGTTTGATCAAAGAACTTGAACCTCTGATGTTAGCCATAAAATGTTGTATTTTTTTTTTTTTCTCTTCAGTCAGGCTTGCTTGTGTCATGGATTTGGAGATGATTGTGCAATCAACTTCTCTAACCCTTTAAGGTATTTAGATACTGAAATTGCTTGCAAATCAAGAACTCACTTCTTTATAGTAATTGTAAGAGTTTGCTCTGGTTTACTTGACTTTTCAACTCTTTTCACTTTCTTTTTTCATTTCCCATCTTGATCCAAATCAAGAAGTTACAACTGGGCTAACTGTGCCTCTTTCTTGATCATTCCCATTCCAAGTGAGAGTGGCACTTGACCACCATAAGCCAGACAATGCCAACGGTATCTTGCTGGCTTATATTTCTTTTTAGTGGTATCAGAACTATCATTATTTTTGCTACACATGCTTGAGAGAGGAGATTTAAAATAAACATAAAAATAATTAAATCACTCCATCGTTCGACAACTATCAGAGATGGAAATGAATTATACTGAGGGCAAATTGTAAGTCATGGAACAATAATCTCTAATATTCTATAGCATTCTGTAAAAATTTTGAAGCATATGCTTTCCGTAATTTGTTTTTCCAACTGTTGCTTTTTTTTCCTTCATTTTTTTTTTCTTCTTTCGTAGTCTGTCCCTGAGGATTTCTAGTTCCAAAACATTTTTCAGTTCATTTTAAACTCCTCTCTGGGATATTTGAAATCTATATACAAAGTTCAGTGCCCAAAACAAAGGGAAAATTTCTCAGCAAGAGGATTGTGTCCGAGTTCGGCTTCTTTCAAAATAGTCATATGCAGGTTTGGTTCGCATAAAAAGCAAACAACTTGAAACTAGGCCTACAGTTGAGATGCAACTCCAGGCTATGAAGGTCAGAAGGTAGCATTGCCGACCCATGCACACCATTTCCCTTCCAACCAGGGTCTCCAGCAAGGTGGAGCTGCCTGCTCTGGAGTCGTACACAACTGCTGCAAGCAGACCATAAAGGAATGATCCAATTGGGATATTGGTGATAAGGATGTTGTGGTTGACTCCCATGCTGTGTGGTCCAAATAGCTCGGATGTGATTGACACAGCTGCTGCAAATATGAATCCAGAGCTCAGTCCAACCAAAGCTGTACATGCCTGCAATGCTTCCTTGCTGCCCGTTGCAACAAGCAAAGAGAAAGCAATTGGCATTGGCACTGTTGCAACTGCTAACCATCCAGTCCTTGCAAAGTACACCTTGCTGCATTCATAAGTTTTCAACTCCAGTTTATGTCAGCATGACAAATACTTTTATGAAATACAGGTTATTGAATTTCTGCAATCTACAAACACTGTCTAGAATCTGCATACTTAACAAGATCTATAAACCATTGAAAGTTAATGCACATCTTTACATATATCATTCTATACTTATTGTGTGTATATATCCATGTACGCACGCAAGGCCATCAATTAGAACTCAATTGTTTAACTATGTATTAGTATTGTGTGTAAATATTTTGAGTTTTGCAGTAAATACATACTCACGGAGGAAATCTGGTGCAGCTGACAGCAAACGGCCAAAGAATGAGCACGATGAGTAGAGGGTAATCAGGGAATCAAGGTCTGAATAATATCCAAGCGACTCTGTAATCTGTCCAAGATTGTTACTATAAACAATGCCTATTGTTGCTCCGCAGAAATATGTGATATAATACAGCCAAAAATCCCACCTACGGACTAGCATACGAACTGTATGCTCTTCGGCGAGCATAGTTAATCTATGCATGCCGATGACCTTCCCAAGAAAACAACTAGAAAAACCTTCTTTCACAATCATAAGATTGCCATTGGTGCTACTAACACCTTCACTTCTAATGAGATCTTTAACAAGCTCAAGATCATTGGTATCTACCAAATTATATCTCGAGAGGCGAGAATGTGAACTAGAATCGATGGGATGCTTAGTCCAACTCCTAGCATACAAGATGGCTGGCACACACAACGGAAAGATCAAGAAAAGAATAGCACCCCCAAGAAGTATCCGTGCTCTTGATGAAATAGATGATAGTGGTTGCAAGAGCAGAAGATAAAGGCCAGTGAAAAAGGCTAAAATGTTAAGAATGAGAAAAATGGAGGAGTCATGGAGAGAAGCCTCTGTGGTGAAGTTATGCAAAGGGAATGGGCAGAGGATAGGAAGCAGGGCTAAACAGGAGACCAAGAGAGGGACAAGTGCATTTAAGAGGAGGTAAAGAGTGTCACTTTGAGGGTTGATAGCATTGACAATGAAGGAATAGAGAGCAGCACTCACTCCATTGAAACTGATGGTAAGTGATAATGCTAAGGCTCTGTTGTTTGGGAAGTTCTTCATGCATACAACATAACACACCGTGTTGAACCAGCATATGCTGCATCCAGCAGTCAAGCATAGCAGAAATACCTGCCAAAATGCAGTGCAAATTAAAAAGATTAAACAATCTTTAAACCTTCATTCCAAACAAAAGGGAATAGATCATATGACTTTTCACCGGCTGTGATTTTCTATCCTAGATTATAAGGAAAAATGATTTAGATTGGAGTTACAAAATTCTGTTAAATGTATTAAAATGTGTTCATTATAAAACATGCTCATAACATATCTTAGGTTGATTGTGTAGAATTTAGTGAAATTTTAACGTGAAAGGAATTGATGTGTTTTTATGTGTTAATTGGTTTGTATTTCAGAAGATATAGAGTGCCTGGATTAAATGGATACTCTTAGGTTGTCAGAAGTCAAATTAAAGCTTTGGACATTACTGCACTAGAGAAGAAGTTAATATTAGAGAAGGGAGTTGAGATATAGCAACACAAATATGTTCCCATTTCATCTATTTTAATGTAATTTAATAGTTAATTAAGAATGCTGTGCCACCAACACTAATTGTTTTGAGCGCTAAGGAGCTCAGATTTTCTTAAACTAGGTCATAGGTTCAATTTTTGCTTTGTTTATGGAGCGTACACTATTGAGAAAGCCATCCCTAATTATAAATTAGGGAATGTCCGATTCTGAATTAGTCGATCCCGTATCCTTAAATAAGTTAAGCTGATGTTATACCAGAAAATTTAGTGGTGAAACATATGTGCTCTATAGTTGCATATAAAGGCTGTGTGTTTAATTTTTTTTACACACATTGGATTTTATTGGGTGAGAATGAGTGTGTACACATACAAGTATTTTTATTCTATGCCAAATATGATTTAATCCATCAAACAAGCATTCTTTTGTATATTTTTCTTAAGATAGAAATTTTACAAGTCAAGATATATAAGTAGTTTGAAAATAGTATATATTATTTTACACTTGCATTGCATGCAATTATTTATTGTTTAAATTTTTAATTAATAACAAAATTGAAAAACTTTCAAATTTATTTCAATTAAATTATTTTACTAAATCTTCATTTTAATAGTGTATATGCAATTAATTTTTGTAAATATTTCCAGAATTAACAAAAATAATGATCATTGCTAAATTATACGACTTAAAAAAATTGGATAAAGTATATTTTATTCCTTGAATAACTTGCAACTTAATTTTTTATTGTGATAAAATTAGTTTTATAAAAAAAAGGAAGAAATAAAAGTGGAATGTTATTTGTGGAGAATATTAAATAATTCTTTTTTTTAATTGAAATAGAGAATATTAATTATTTCTATTTATTAATTTTCTAACTCAAATACGGAAAGCTATTTTTGAAGAAGTCTTAATATGCTTGTATTTACTTATGTATTTTAATCCATACATAAAATATTTTTTTATTAATTATATTAATTAAAGACTCCTAATTATCCATAAGGGTGTTAATATTACCACTGTTGATATGATTACTGAAATTGAACAAATATATATAGGGACAGCAACCGCATTTAAAATTAACAAAAATCATGAAAATTTTATATGTATATATATATATATATATATATATATATATATATATATATATATATATATATATATATATATATATATATATATATATAAAGATTTGTACCAGAAAAGGATATTAAAAAAAAAGAAAGAGGGAGAGAGAATTATTTTATATTGGGATAAAGCTAAAGAGCGAATTAAAGAATGGAGGTTAGCTATCTTAATCGAGGAGAATTTTCAGTTCCCTTTTTTCACAATTGATCTGACAATAGATTAGACATCATTATTTACGAATTTTTTTTTTTTTTCAAAAGCATTATGTGTATTTTAAAAGTTAGATTTCTGCATTATCTGTATTGAAAAGGATGGATATCTAATTATAGTGTCCAATTCAAAGTAATAGTAATAAAAATTCTGATAAAAAAATTTGAAAGTAATCGGCATTATTATTATTATTATTATTAATGAATAATAAGTGTGCCATACAACTACAAGCATAGAAGCCCATGATATTAGAAATTAGATATTACTCTCTAAGTTTACAATTAAATGTTCATTAAAATTAATAAAGTCATTAATTACTATAGAGATATAATTGAAATAAAAAAAATTTAAATATATCTTATTTTTAATAAATAGATACTTAATTATGAATAAAAATTTTTACTAAACTAAACACTTGTGGAATAAGTTGTGGCATTTGATATGTCTTATGTTATTTGGCAGTTATGGGTCTAACACCTCTTTGACTTTAACTATTTATTTTGGCAGTTATATCTAATAAAATAATATTATTATTTTATGTGAATTAAAATAAAAAAAATTGATGACTTCATAAAATATATTAAAATATAAAGACAAAAATAGGACACGAGAAGGTTAGGTAGCTTTTCTTCACTGCACAGACCACAGCCAACTAAATAGTTCAATTAATCTAAACAATTTTATTTTTTTTAAATCAACATTTTCCTTGTGTAAGCAATTTCAAGAACCCTAAAATTATTATAGTTAGGTTACCCACCAGCTGGTGCATCAACTGGATTTTCCACCAAGTAATAAACTAATAATTCAGAGATAGGATGTTAGTTATGGTAGTTATGGAGCACGGAGAAGAAAATTTTCCAACTTTCCCAAGAAAATTCAGATATTTTCCTAGAAAATTGAAAAGAGAATAAAGAAAAGGAAAAACTAACCAGAAAATAAGGCAAAGAGATGAAGTCAGAGATGACAAGCCATTGAAGAGCATAGGCAAAGAGACCCATGAAAGCAGCAAGGAACAAGACAACCCATAAAGGGAAATGCAAGAGAGATAAACCAGAACACCAACCAAATGCTTTTCCTAAATCAGAAGCCGTAGCCAAGTAATTGAGTTGAACTTGAGATATTCCCAGAACTGATTTCAATGTTGAAGAGTATGATGAGAAATCAAAGTTTGTTCCGGTAACTGCTTGTATCCATATTGTTGCAGCTAGCACCGGCCATTTTCTTGAGTTCCCCTCCATCTGTTTGTAAAAATTCCTCACCCAAAAACAAAACCCTTTTTAAAGGTTACTAAGGTTGGTGTATGATATTCTTGTTCTCTACGCTCTCCTTTTTCTTGAGGCAGAAGCCTATGAAGCAGCTGCGCACACTCTCAACAGTGTGATACATACGCATAACACTCTAGCTAGGCTCTCCTTTTTGTCTTAATTTGCAATTTCTTAACTATATATAATCAGATCCCTTGCTTTGTTGTTAAGTATGCCATACGGCATATCTACTGAACTATTAATAAGTCAACACTCACACCCATTCGATTTTGTCATAGGATTTTGACACTTGTGTATACCATTTTCGGGGTGAGTTTCGTTATTTTTTTTTTTTAACGAAATGGATCATGAAATTTAGGTTTTTATTAACAATTTTTTTAAGGCCAATTGTTTTTTAAGGGATTAAAATTGAAAAAATTAGGAGATTATATGTAATTCAAATAGTTGAGAGTTACGTTTATTTTTTTTGGAATGATTAGAATTTGAATCCGAAATTTATATGGATTAATTTTACAAACTGTAACTCAACTTATTACCTACTAATATTATAATGACAAAATAAAATTTTATAATGGTAAAATACCTTAATTGAATTTTTTTAATGAAAATTTTTTCCGAAAAAATGAAAAAAGACATTAAAACTTCACTGTAATAGTACACATAACGCACGAACCAACTAATTGTTAACACATGATAACTTATGTTAACATTTAATCAAATTTTCTCAAAAGTAAACTTCGCATATGATATGTTATAAAAAAATAAAAAATTTTATTTTTCAAAATTTTACATCTCAATTTGAATGTTATTATGTCATAGTGAATATTAAGTAAGTTGTCACGTATCATGTTGTATTTTGCATATATTATATGATGAAATTTCAGCGATTACTTTGCATTTTTCTAACGAAAATTAATTTCATTAAAAATAAATTTTAATTAAGATATTTTTAATTAGTGGAGTCAATTGATTCCGTGGAAGTGGAGTTCATGGAGTTAAATAAGGTTAGCATGCGTGCTTGTGATTTATTTAATTAATTAATCCGATTCATTGATGGATACGGTTTTGAGTTGAATTCATTCAGTTCAATAAACTTGTTCTTTGGAACTGTTTTTAATTTGATTTTTTATTTTATTTCTTGTAACAATAAATAAAAGCAATTAATATATATATAAGTTTATTTCTTTACTCTTACTTTTTTTTTTAATATTATTTTTTTTATTTATTGTGTTGAGGGAGACTGGTTTAGGTAATTTTGAGTCGTGGGAGGCCTACTGAACTTTAGCAGAGAAGAAAATAGGGTTCAGCTAATGTTTTGGAAATTGAGTAGGCCCATTGTTTGGGTAGGAAGCGAACACGCTTTGCTTTCACAGGAGAAAGCACTCTATATTATGGTATTGTTGATAAACTCATAATAATTTCTCAACGTTTTGTTTTGGGTGGATTCGGTGCCTTGCTCGAATGAAAAAAAAAAAAAAAATATATATATATATATATATATATATATATATATATATATATATATATATATATATATATATATATATATATATATATATATATATATTATTTTTACTCAATTGGACCGCTGCATAAATCTCACAACTTACAAGCTCAGCATTTCCCATGCCGTGGGATGGTTATAATTTTGAAGATGCAATGCTCTTAGCATCTTATTCTCGATTCGCTCTAAATTTAAAAAACAAAATTATTTTATTTTATTTTTTTAAATTAATCATCCGATGTTTGAATTTTACTGAATCAATTAAATTCGAATTCAAAACGTCGTTACAGGTTAATATTTCTTACCCTTTTTCATGGATGGTGTCGGGAGCTAAAAACAAAATTATGATCTTTATAAAATGAGAATTACTTGGATACACCGGTACACGGGCACTTTCAAATTAAGCGAGCATATCTAATCTCACTTGATCTAATGGTACACGGACAAAGCACCGATGCACCTAATCAGGCCCCTTATGAAATTTATTTTTAGACGAAGCAATATATATTTATTTAGTAATTACCTGAAATCGTGGTGTGCTGCAAAACGTAAATTATAGTCATGATTGATATTCAAAATATAAACTTCAAAAGTAACATGCCTAAACTTAGCTATAGGTGGTAGGGATCCAAGTTAATGGTGTGAGAAAGATCCAGAAAAAGAAATTCTATTTGCAATCCGATTTAAATCTCAAATCAAATTGAGTCATAAAGCAGCTCAGAGACTAAACAAGACATGTTTTTCTAATACCTTTTGATATACACATACCTTCGCAAATGAAGAAATATATATATATATATATATATATATATATATATATATATATATGATGGATTGCTCAGGTTTGCTGGCCCGATTGGATACGCACCCTTCTATGAGAGATGAAACAAGAGGCTTTAAGAAAACTAGTATTCTCTGATTTATATTGAAACCCTTTTGGCAATCAGCAAATATGTGGGTAGTTTAACCGTGTAGCCAGCGAAATGTATGCTCAAAGAAAGAATTGCAGACACCATGATGAAGCAATAATCCTCTGTGAAGAACAATAATGTGGGTGACAACAACAGCAGCTAAACTATCCTCAGATAGATTTTCTTTACAACATGAATCGCTATTTCATGCTTCAACAAAATTCAAATATATACGATGTCTCCGATACCATGGTCATGAATGTTTTCTTTCCCATTTCCCTTCCCGTCTTCCATCCCTTTCTCTCCGCTCCATTACTTGCCTTGACTTGCTGCTCCCTCTCGATCCGTGGCGCTGAGCAGATGCAAACCCACCAGATTGTCCATCGAATGCTGACATCAGTTCAGGATCCCCCACACTACCAGTGTCACCTGAGTCCTTGCTTCCATCAAAATTTTCCTCATAACTGCTGCCGCATTCATCAGTGCGATCACGAGATTGAAGAATGGTCTGAGGCTGGCCTGAAAATGGTCTTGAACCAGACAAGACAACAGCTGGCATGGCCATAGATGAACTAACTGAAGAAATTTCGGGCTGTAAGCTTCCACTGTTAGTTCTTGTGCCCCCTTCACTACCTGATCTTCCATTTTCCCTCTCACGGTACCTGTCTCGAGGCCTGTATGTAGAAATATTTAATAACAAATAAAGCCATTTCTAACAACAGATTCGTCTCCTGCAGTTGGATTATACCACCGCAACAGTGAAGTTCTCCACTAATACTAGAAAGTGGTATCTTTTCGCAGCAAAATAACTAGTCAGAGATGCTTTTCTTCCTTGTGCTAAATAACTAACAGAGATGCTTCTTCCATTGTTTCGGCCAAAGGTCGTCATGCCTAATCATTTACTAGGTAATTTAACAATATGCAACTTCCTGTCCAAGCAAGCTAAACATGAAACACATGCACACTCACACATGTATATCCAGAACTTTAATTGTTCGACAAAATATTTGTATATCCAATTCAGAAATTGTAGTTTTATAGATAATGGGCTAAAAGAAGTATTAATGGACCAACAAAGGACAACTTAACTATATATATATAAATTCAAGCTAAAAGTTCAAACAATTCTCTAACCTGTTATAATCTCAATAAAAACCAGTGTATGTCAGGTTTTGGCTTTCTGCATTATTTTAACATTTATTCTATTTAACATTAGATTTTCAGAATGCTAAAAAAAGAAAAAAAAAAGATTGCAACCTTTACAATGCAGAGTTATGAACTAGTTGCTTGATGATATTGATGAAGGGAGAAACTAAAAGCAATTTTTCCAATGCAGAGTTACGCCAGTTGCTTGATGATATTGATTCAAGAAAAAATTAAAAGCAATTTTTTCAATGCAGAGTTATGAATTAGTTGTTTGTTAATATTGATGAAGGAAAAAATTCTATCAGATCCATTATTCCAACTTAGAGGTGACAAGGCTCACCCCTCAAGCCCGCGAAAAAATTTAAAAAAGAAAGAAAAACAATATAGAGAGAAGGGTTTCAAATCCAAAAGCAGAAAAATTTTGGTGATGTGGGTCTGGATCCAACCAACCAAAAAAATGAAAACCTGAATAATTTGATTTTTAGATTACCAAAAGAAAAGGAGCCTTTTTACATTATGGACTTCTTCCTTTTTCCCTTTGGTTATGATTTAACACATTAATATTTGAAACTTGGAAAATAAAATTAATGATCCAAAAATAAAAGCACCAAGGATGAACCTAGTCCAGCTGCAACCAAACTGGCTCAAACAAAATTTTCAAAATGGACAAAAACTTAAAAATGGAGACCCCATTCTCAAATTCTGCCAATCTTATATGGTGGCTTAGTAAGACAATCAGGTCTTACATGACTGGTCATTTGCAACGCACAAGAATTAGAACAAACATCTTCAAAGAACCAATTATGATGTCAGATGTATAGAGGAAGTAGCTCAATTAGTTTACCTGCATATAAATTGCAGGTGGAGATCAAAACCCTTCTCCATAAAAAAACCGAAAGTCTCTCAAAAAACATAATAACCATGGTGGGGAATCAACCTCTTCTAGGCAGTGCATGCCAGTTAAGGCAAGATATGTAATACGGTATGGAGGATCTGTAAAGGCTTTAGAGGAAAACTTTTTTTGTCTGTGTTCTCTTTGTTTTTAACTCTCATGCTTAATTATGCCTAAATTTGAATTGTTGATATTTTCCTAAAGACTAACAAGAAAAACTTAGAGCAAGAAATTTTCTGCTTCTTTTTTCTTCTCTTTTTAGATTACATCACAGGAGCAACCGGTCCTTTCTTTTATTTTATTGGAACGATATATGCACTGGAGTGGTTTAGCCCATAGTTTAAGAACCATCGTTACCTGCTATGAGTTGATGAAGAAAAGTCACGCCGTGACAATCGTAGACCAGATTCAGCCTGCTCCAGTTCCCGCTGAAGTTCTCTCTACATGCAAATATGCACCCATGTTATGCAAATCCATGAAAGCCAAGAACACAAATAAACCAGGAATGGAAAGAAACTTAGGCCCTTCAAATCTCAAATGATGTTGGCAGAAGAGCCATTTTTCAACCACGAATAAATGCAAACCATATCGTGTAAAATTACCTTGATACCATATCACAAAATGATGTACATAATAAATACAAGTGAAAAGACCATAGTCTGGAAAACTATACCAATGGATGAGAGAGATGGGAAGAGTCTTACCTGTGTCTGCCTCTCTTTCTCCATATCAAGATTGTGACGGAGCTCCCTGGTTCTTGCACGTTCAAGTTCCATCTGCCGCTGTCTCTCAATCTCCTTCAATGCTTCAGCTGTCCTTTCCCTGGAAGATATTTAGTGCTAGCTTTAGCTATCATTGCCTCTTAACTGCCTCTCACAACAATTTAAGAACATAAATACTACCTATCAAGTTCTCGCAGAAGTTCCTCTTCTCGTAAAGCAACTTCTTCTAGATACTTCTGGCGCGCACGTCTCATAAGTAGCTTCCTTTGCCTCCGGGCTACAATGTCTTCTTGGAGTTTGGCCTTATCTCTGATGAAAGAAAACAGCAGTAAGTCATAATATTTTTATACATCAACAATTTTATCTTGTAGTATTTTGTCAATTAGTACTCAATGAAGAAGAGAACTAGAAGTATTGCATTATCCAATTAGACAGTTAATGAATTCAGTGCAAGAAAGAGCATCAAAGATCAAAATAAGGTAAAACTTTTTCAAAATAGAACATTGCTATGATATGTAAAAGTAAATAAATAAATAAAAAGAAAGGAATACAAAGACTTCAGATGAATTGGTCTTTTGCTTCACAAAGAAAGCTAATCAGACAACTTTATTGATTGCAACTTTTAAATGCAAGCAATTCTAGGGACTTGGAATATGCTTGCACCACCATCTGAGCATCATATTTGACAGTTCCAGTGTTTGGACAAACCAAGGTTCTGTTTTATCCTTTTTCTTGGGCAGGGGAACAAAGTCACGACTGCACACATCTATGAATTTAAAATCCACACAAACAGTATATTATGCAGCTCACAAAATGTGTCGACACCACAAAAAGTATAAGAATCAGCTTTGATGTTCTCCCTCTTTGCAAAAAATTTCATTTATTTATTGCAAAATACAGCTGGAGGTGAAAGATAACACATACAAGGAATGAATGCGATCCTTGATTTCCTGCAGCCGGCTATCATGTTTTCCAGAAGCTGGACAAGAAAATATGTAAATACCAAAAATATTAGCAATCATAAAATGGTTGCATTACAGAGGTAGAACTTTCAAGTTTCAAATGAGAAAAGAATAACTTTTCCTCATGTCATAGTTGTTACCAGCAACAGAAGAAATTTGTTTCTCCTCCTTAGAGTCTTTTGAAGAATCTTCAACTGCATTCTCTTTTTGAAGAATTTGCAATTCTATTTCAGCCTCCTCAAGTTCCTACAAGACACTCAGGCATATTAAGTCCAATAATAAACCTGGGAAGTGAAAAACGCCATGACTAGTCATCAGAAATGTTTACCATTGCCTCTTCATCAATTTTTCTTGAGAACATTTCAAAGTATGAATTAACTGAAGTTAGATTGGCAAGAACCTATAACACATAAATTAACAAATAATTAGCAGAAATTAGAAGACACGAAAAATTTCCACATAACGTGGATCACGGAGGAACCACAGAAGTATCCTCTGCTGCAACAGCAAATCTGCTAACATATTTTATACTTTCTCTTACCTGAAGAATTGCTTCGCGGGTGCTCCCAAACTCAGCATCAACCTCTTTTAAATAATTTGAAGATAGCACCTCTTTCAAAGCCTTACAAAAGAAAAGTATGGCTCAGTTAATCATAGAACTGCTAACAAACAGCAGCAGTTAAACCACATACTGAAAGACAACAACTTAACATAAACCAATACGTATGTTATTTTCCCATGTAAGTGCCTATTGGCATACATATATGTGTGTGCCCATGCAAAAGTGCTTTCAGCTTAGTTCTGAAGCAAACCTCTTTCGCTTCATCTCCTTCATTTCTCAATTTACACAAGACTTCACAAGCATTTTTCTCCATATCACCAACCTTGCTTCCTACAAAGTAAAAAAGGATGAAAAGGAAATGTTAGATAATTTTATTTCTTCAACCTCTCTCCATCTCCCCCCTCCGCCCAAACACCTTCTCCCTCACTCTCTCTCCTCTTTGAACTAAGCAATATAACAAGGGACTTACCAGTTTTAGACAACCCTATACTCTCAATATTTCTCCAAACGCCTTGAGGTATCAAAGAAATATCTTCGGTGGGAGCATACAGGCAGGCACCTGCAACAAGGGCTAGTGAGAGCTGTAGTAATGGGCCCTCACATGTAGGATGTGCAATTTTTCCCAGGATATGAAGCACATTATCGGCTCCAGCAAGAAAAGATTGCAGATGGTGATGAGAAGCATATGGAATGTAACTTATCAGCAGAACCATAGCATGAATTCTTAGAGTTAATAATGCATCTGATGATGCCAATAAAACCACCTGATCCCAAGTACTTGAAACCAAAAGTGACAGTAATGGCTCAGGAGCTGAAAGGACTGAGCCTGTTTGAAGTAAGTAAGTAAAAAAAGTCTTAGATTGTAGAACTTCTTCTACATTTGTACCTTGGCCAACCAATCTACCCAAGTGTCTAAGCACTATAAAGCGTTGCTCAGGTTCTGCATGACCCAGCAATGTAACAAACACATCAGTGAGAGGCCCATCACTCTCATGAAGGTTATGGGTATCTCTCACCAATAACATTGACAACCATTTATCAGACCTCAAACGCCAGGAAAGTTTTGGTGCATAGCAAGAAAAGAATTTGATAGCACAACAAATTGCATCTATGATATAGTCCAGCCGAAAATAATAGGGTACACCAAGTAAACACTCAAGAACCAGAGATGCAATCTCCCAGCAATGATTTTCTTGGAGCTTCACGGTGATATCAGCAAGGCCCTCTATACCAACCCTCCAATGAGCTGCAGTGTTTTCAAACGATTTACATGCAAGAGAATTCTCAATGCCATCCTCTTCAACATTTTGGTCCCGTGGAAAAATTGAATGCAAGCATCTTGAGTACACAAAACAATCGGCAGATGTAATGACAACCTTTTTTACCAAACGATGATGAAGATTCCAGCAGAACTCCAATGTTGGATAAAGCTTTGCAAGGATATTTTCCAAGCCTTTAGAGAAGTCTTCTATTTCCTCTACAGATAAATGATAATTCTTTTGCTTTGCCATTATGCCATCAAAGTCATCACTTTCCATCTTCTCAGACCTATTGGGTGGAAATGACTTGTGGCAGATATCACTGAGAAACCAGGAATTCATCTCCGACCGACTGTCAGGAAGTGACCCTGCATTAATATCAGAAGAGTGGCCCAAGTGAAGAGGTAGAAAACCAAAGAATCTTAAAGTCTGAACTAACAAAACCTTGCAGCTCTCCATAACTGCCTGGAAAGCACAAAGGTAGTCATGGAAATATGTGGTTGGCTCAAAAGAAGTAAAATCTGCCCACAAAATCAGGGAATTCAATATCTCTCTTCGACGTTGAGGTGATAAATCAGTAAATAGAGAAGCCAGGATGTAGATGGTCAGTGCTCTGCTGTGTTCTTTTTCCACAGGTACATCACCATTGTCAATTTTCAGTCTAATGTCAACAAAAAGCTCCTCAAAACACAGTGACTCAAAATTAAGACATGAATCATTGACCATTGCTTTTTCCTCATCAGATACCTTGCTCAAGGAATATGATATAAGGGGCTTCAAAGGGCGCATTACAGACTCAAGAAATGGCACATCGCAGTATGAGGCTCTACAAAGAGATACCAATACTTGCACCACTCTTGGCATCTCTGGAACCATTGCATCCATGTGGTTGATGACAATAGCTTCGAGTATGTAAAGGATGATTGCTTTGGCATTCTTTGCAACATAACCTTTCAAATGACTAGAATCATTTTGAGAAGTAACATGATTGTTTTGAAGAAATTGCCATGAGCACAAATCAGAAAACCAACACAAGATATCAGGCACAACAGTAGAAGATAAAGATCTCAGCTGCAATCCAACAGCCTCCAAAATGTGCTCCCCAAAACTTTCAAAATGTTTTTTTAAGTTTGGAAAGAACTTATTCAGATCGGGATAAATAGCATGAAAAGACTGGTCTCCACGTATGCCTGGAAGCTCAAGCCTTTGATGGATTAGAGAATCTTGATCTGGTCCTGATTGTCCAATTCTCCCATTCTGTTCATGGTTGACAACATTATCAACTGCTGCAAGCTCATCGGAAAATATTAAAAGTAAATAAGTTAGCTGTGACAGATCTGAAGCAAGGGAAAGATGCTCCTTCATAAATTGTCTTGCATTACGAGATATTGCCATCCATCCAAGAAACCTAACAAGGGGATAACAACTGTGAGAAAATGTAGATATTCTCTGCACCCAGGCCGATGGTGGAATCAAGCTTCCACACCGAAATCTGCTGCTGACATTGATAGAAAAGTCTGACCCCTCAATACCACTTGAAGCAATTACTAATCTTTGAAGTAGTGTCCAACGTCGTTGGATCCCATGTATCTTTTCCGGATCAAATCGTAGATCACCTTCTTTGGACTGATAATAAAATGATGTAAGCATTGCATTAAGGTATTCAGCAGATCCTAATATGATATCAATCACTTCTTCAGGAGCACAGTACAGCTGTGTGGCAGAGTGTAACAGAAAAACAAGACAATGCATAAGAATTTCATGCATAGAGTGTTGTTCTTTTCTCAACCGTCGAATCAGAAAACAACATAACAGAGCTTGATTTTGTCGAATCAAAGTTATAGCATCTGCAGATTCTACATCATCGGAGGCCAACTTTATGACTTGGTCATCGGTTTCTTCAGGATAACATGGACCAGACTCACCATCGGACATGCTTCTCTGAAACTTTCTGTCCAACTCAGCAGCCTCGAGCAGTAGCTTAAGAACTATTTTGTCTCTTTTCTTTTCAAGAAGAGCTATTTTTCCCAAGTCGGAACTAGTCTTTTTAGAAACACTCTCAAATTCTGGAACTTCATAATTTTTTGTGCTTCTCTCATCGATATTCACCGGGCTTGTTAACTTTGGACTTGATCTGACAGACATCATGAAAAATGGATTCACATAGCACTCTGCTGCCAGGAGCATTGCATCTATAGCAGCATCATGACCTTCAACAGCCATCTCATTCTGGGAGTGCAAGTCCAAAGCTAAGCATCGAAACTCAGAAGACCTAAGCTCACAGTCATGATAATTGGCAAGTTGAAAAAAGTCTGCTTGCAAGTTGAAGTATTCAGCAGTGCCACCAGCATCTAATACTAAGCCATTTGGAAACAGGTGACTAAATTTTTTTTCGATCACATGCTTCAATTCAGAACTGGCATCCTTACAGCCAGAATCCAACTCCTTCGGACTGCTAGAAAGATTTGTCAGGACTACGGTTCGTAGTTCTGGGGGAACAAAACGAAGACTGACATCTTCAAATATATCCATCTTTGCACCATTATCAAGGATATCAACCTTCCCATCTGAATCATCTTGGCTGTTTGGTTTTGAAGAAGATCCTGAATAATGAAGGACAGAAGAATGCAATGGAGCAGTGGACACTTCATGGTCAAAATTTTTAGGAACGGGGGATTTGCAAAGGTCAATTTCAGGAGGCAGCTGTATGTGAGGTTCCAATACTGAGAGAATTACACTGTAGAAAATACACTATCACTCTGTTACAAGACAAATATAACAGACATATAAGCAGCATGAGAATCAAGAGTACATCTCCAATGCTTTAAATTATTGATAGGGAAATTTGTGTCAGTTTTTATGCATCTTGCCACTAGTTATATAAACATACCAAGACAATCATGAATTTTCAATTATTATATTATGGGACTTTCCTAAGAAAAACTCTGAATATGAATGGAAAACATTGTGACAACATTGTCATACAGATATATGATACCTAGGAGCAACTGATCCACGCCTCCACTCGGATTCCAAACAAGAAAGAACATTTGGCTTTTGGACAGCTGTACGAATGATGTTGAGAGCAATTACACAAGTTTGCTCCTGTTTCTCCATAAATGTGAAAGAAACATCACCAAATGCTATGGTACTCCTCAATGCATAGATGGCAGGATCAAGAAAAGGCTCAAGCATCTCAAGAAGAAAGAGAATTTTGTGTTTAACTTCCTGAAATGTTCATAACCAATACAAGGAAAGAAAAAAAGGTAAGTTAGAAAATTTTTCTTCAAAATGAGAGGAAAGATTAATAAAAAGCAGCGTCAGAATTGTAAATAAATTAAGAAAAAAAATCATAAATCCAGATGACCTAACAACTCCTATTAACACTACCCATCTTCTCAATTTGTATCATGTGGAATTTTGCCAGGTTTGTTCTGGCATACAATTTTACAAACCAAGCAAATTACAGAATTCAGAATACCTTATATTTCCCTAATATATCATCCATGTGGCCAGATAAAGCCAGCACAATGTATTTGAGAGCAGCACGTGCACGTGCAGGTGAATGCCGAGCACCCTGAAAAGGAATGCTAGAACAACATCAAGACCACTAAATATCAATATATCCACAAGATAGAGACTTATCAGATGAAATGATGAAGCAAATACAGAAGCAACAAATGAAGCAAATACAGAAGCAATAACAACCAACATACAAGATTACTGGTTGCCAGTTGAATTTTTCTTTCCTCATCGTTATAAAACTAGTTTCTTCCCATAATATCCTATCTACCAATTTTCAACTCTTTGTAACAATACCTACTCCTGCACTTTTGTAAGTATCTCAATAACAAGGATATGAGGGAACTATCTTGGTTTTTTTGGTTATTACAATCTGTTTGGTTTTCTGGCATCTGTCCATTTGACTCCTACAATAGATGGAAGCAAATTCTCTTTGCATTCTCGTGGTAATTTTTCTTGCTTATCCTTTCCATCAATATTGTAGTTATTCTCCTCACCATCATTCTTGCCTCTCAGCCAACATAATTTGCAAAGCTAGAGTGTCACTAAGGTAAGAACTTGTATTTCTCCAAAGGAGTATACTTTTTTTTTTGAAACATTATAAGGGTATAGCAAATTTCACTCACTGCTCTTACTTGCGATTTGGAGCATCAAGATGTTTAGAGACTACTTTATGATTAAACTAGAAGATTCCAGTGTCAAAGAGATTCAAAAGTTCTTTGATCTTTTTTATTTCTTGCCTTCAGGGGTATTTTGACTAAGAAGATTCTTAAAACCAAGAGGTTCCATTTTTAATTCACAGCAACACAAGTTGGATATTTTTTTAATGTGTCTTTTCAGGGCTTATCTGTCAGTAGCTTCCCAAGAATGTCTTTTCAATTCAAGTCTTATTAAGCTAAATTCGCTTCAGGTCTTGCTAAAATATGAAATGATATTATTTATTTATTTAATTATATTCAAAGTCAAGAGTCGCACGTCTTTTGCAGGATCTCTAAGTAAGCTCTCAGATACAATCTGTTTCAACTTTCTAGCTTTCACATAATTGACTGAAATTGAAACTTCATCCTTATTGTCCATTAATTTATTCCTCCAAACAATTACTGGAAAAAAAAAAGTTTTTTAAATCTATTTTATAAGAAGTTAAAAGAACACATTTTCAAATCTAGAAGTCGCTCGTATTGATTGGCTGGGATCAAATGTCGCAATTCAAGAGGAATATAGCAGTCCAAGTTCACAAATGTAATTACATGCTCTTTCCTTGACAATTGATTGTAATGTTATTAGTAGATAGAATACCAAAGACACACCTGAATTACACCCAGAAGGTCCTCTAGAAGCTCAACAGTTAGATCAACCTAAATCAAAGCCAACCCAAAGGGGGAAAGAGAGGAAGAGATTAAAGCAAAGTAAGTAAGAAATTGAAGGCAAATGGCAGACCACCACTGCACCACCAACCTTCGCAATGACCTGTGCCATCCAAGGTCCTAACACGCTAGAACACAGATCGATCAGAACACAAGCAGCTTTAGCCTGTAAAAAAAAAAAATATATTAGCAAGATGTTTCTGAATTAGAATGACAGATTAGAAAGAAAAAGAATCAGAACCAACAAAGGCGTTTTGGCTAATAGAAAAGGATTAAGAGCTAAGTAACCAAACCATCATTTTTCTCTTGTGCCTTGTGGCATTTACATCACACAAGGTAAGGGCTCATCTTAGATTGCTAACAACTTTCGAGAGAAAAGAAAAAGAAAATGCTACATCATTTGCATGTATGAACACCTTATAGGTCAATTCTTACACAATTCCTCTGATTGCACCATTCTAATGAGGCACAAAAGTCGTAGGAAAAGTGCACTTTCATTCTTCTGGTAAATGGGAACATGCATAAATGTAAAAACCCCTCTGCCAAATCTCTCAACTAATAGCCATGCATTACAAATAAATGGATATGTGATGCAAGTGTAATAAGAGTTCACTGTGAGAAAGGAAACAAACGTGTGATGATGAATAGGATGACAAATAGCCAGCACAGGCATGAAGAAGAGAACGGTAAACTGCCAAACAAGATGTAGCTACAATCTGCAAAAATTACATCCATAGTTAGGAAAAGACAGTGTTAAATGTAATAGTTTGCAACACAAATATATAACCACCAAGTAAATCAAAAAAAGGAATAGTAGAAGCATTGATGTAACCTGAGATAAGGCTTGCTGTACAAAAGGCTGTTTCCATTGAGAAAAATTGTCATCAACATTTTCACCAAGGCTGCTCATAGAAGGACGAAGCGCTACAGAAAGTAAAAAATATACATGTCAAATACATTTGTCAAGGCAATCTCAAGAATTTAGGTCCATAACATTTCAATGTTTGAGAAGGCTTAATAAGCTTCTTGATTGAACCAAAAGCCCATACAGAAGCGTAGCCTACAGACTGATTAAAAAAATAAGTAATTGATAAAAGCAACAGAGGAAACAATGAGGAAGGGTACCAATCATGATTGGAGAATGAGCATGGCATCATAAACCCTATAACAGTAATTGTAACTTAAGGAATCTCATATGTTATACTTGACCTGGAAGCAATGCTTGTACAAGCGGTAAAGCAGACCAAAACTCAGATGTGCTCTCTGCCAATCTACGACAAAGCAAAGCCTGCAACAGAACAAAGGTTCAGAGTTAATTGATGGATAAAAATAGTAGCAAATAGATATTTAAATTAGACATTGGTTCTTGGAGTGTTATATCCCTAATACTGTAATCAACCTGAGACGCACAAGCATAAAGAACATGTAAAATGCCTTCTTCAACAGCCCCTACATCCAAGACATTTAGAGTGCTAGAATCCCAATGATCATCAGGTATGTAGAATTCTTCTCCAAGCAAACTTGAATAATCAACCAAATGAACAGGATTTGATACTTCATCTAAAGTAGATGTAACTTCACTGGCAGTAGCTGGAGTTTCTTGCACTTTAACAGGCTCTATAAGCTTGTAAAGGATTCTTGAAGCCTGGACCAATTAGCAATTTCAGTAGAGCACTGATAAGCCAATAATTCTCCCTAAACCATGAAGTAGCAGATGTTGATCCATTACCATTTTGCAAACAGCTCCCAGATCACATTCTCTGTATGCTTTTCTCAATAAAACAAAAATTGCATCTGAGCGGAAGACCACAGAACTGGAATTTGATGAGATAAATGGAGACATGCTTCTTGATCTTCTTGGCTGCACTTACAAAAAGGAAACAATTTCAGTTCCACTTAAAGTAAAGGAGAGGAGAGTATTAGAAAAACAAAGCTAATAGAGATAGGTGACAAAGCTCCATATCAAGATTGTGACAAAGTTGTGAGAAAGATGTGGAAAAATCATGAATAATCACATGTGATGTTCATCCAACATTAATCCTGCAAATCCTAGGAGAAACATTTGGTTGTTATCTTCCTTGGCAAATGTGACAAAAACTTTCAAATAATCAAAATCATTGAACAAATCAATCTTGCATGTGACAATCCAAAAACAAACAATCAGGTTGACAAGGAAACAATAATATCAAAAGAACCAAGACGCTACCTCAAAGTTCGAAGAAACAGTTAAGGAAGCTGATGGTTGAGTGTTCTTAGGAACTTCAGCCTCAGAAACACTGCCTGAAGACCTTGCAGTTTCTCTGGAGTACCAACAGAATATCAGCCATGAAATTAAAATAAACATGGGAGCAACATATAAATGTTAAAAAAAAAATATCTAAAATAAATCATGTAGATCCTACTCCAAACAGCAGACTAGAAACAAAATGGAGCTCGATGTCTTGCTTCATGAGAAAATTACTACACATGTACATAAAAGGTGATAGTCCTAAATCACCCCACTCGCTATAGTGGAAGGATAAGAGCATAACTAACTAAGCCAAACTTGGAATGTCCTTGAGTTGCATGGAAACTAAATTCAAGTTTGATATGAACTCAAAATGCAAGCACCAAGAAGGGGACATAACGCCAAAATAACATGCCAGGAATTCACCAATCTCCACCAACAGGGAAAAAACTTGATCTAAAAGAACTTAAAGACGAGGACTCTTTCTAGTCACTCTCACCTAAATATTAATTAAGCTTGCTTTCATTTGCACAATTCTGGATCCCTCTAGTCAAATCCACATATGATGCATAATTCATTATTTCCTTTCAGCAGGGAAAATCTATGCACCAATGCTGGAAAAGATACAAAATGTGGCCAATTCCAGCTCAGAAGAGCATCAATGCTCCAAACTGGAATAGCAGCAACTAATATTAATTTAAATAATATAACTAGGAGGACAGAAAACGAAAAGGCTCAAACAAATACAAATGTAAAGTAAAAATTTACAACTCTAACCATTTTCACTCGTTTATTTCCAACAACAGAATTTCAATAGCACTTTGATCATACCAAATGGGAAAAGGCGGTGATAGGTTCCAGTCAGGGGGCTGGCAGGCCTTATTTCCAAAATATGCCTTATAGTCCTAATAAATTTGGGACATGCAAACATAGGCAAATGTTCAACTTCGAACAATGGCACTGCACCATACTTAAGATCTTCATCTAAGACAAAGTGTCGCCATAGGGAATGGCTTTATCAGGTTTGCGATCCTTTAAAGGTGAATGCTAATGACTTGTTGCAATGTTCTATCTCCAAAATGGTATGCCATGTACTGTTAGCAAAAAGAATCTCATTCTCACTTGTTATTTACACTTTAAAATCATTTTGTTCAACTTTTTTGAGGACAAATAGACATGTCCAAGCATTTTGCTAACTTTTGAAGGGTTAAATTGAGAAGCTGTGGTGGTAGACTGGTTACTACAGTCCTGTAAAATATGCTTTCTTTTGCAGTGATGCTGAGCATCTGCATGGCAAGAAATATTTATATTCTCAAGGAAAAGGTTCTATTTGTGATCCATTACCAAAAGAAGGGGTCATTTTGACTTGGAGACTCTTCAAGGGGCTTCTTTCCAAGTTTTATGTAACATTTGGAGGGCTCTGCTTCCTTTATTTACAAAGCCCTGTATTTCTTAATAGCTTGGTATTGATACTTGCCTCCATGTATATTGCTTAACTTATGAGATAACTCATCCTCCAAGCTCTACTTTAGAATTTCCTTTATTATAGAAACAATGATATTTTAAGCCAACATAGCTGCTAACCCAACTAAAAAAGGGGGGAAAAAAAACAACAACTCATTTTTCTATAAAATTGCTACAAGTAATTTTCAGGTTTTCCTCTCCTTGAAAATCTTCAATGTTGACGATAATCAACATTAGGACACAGGCATCATAGAACATGCAAAAGAAAAACAGTGGTTTCACATATGACTGGGCATAAAGGCTAATAAAGAAAAGGAAATTGAAACTAGAAACTGATTCAATCCAGATATCCTAAATATTCAAATTCATTTAGACAACATAAATTCTCACCTGAATTCTGACAACCTATCACAAGTCAATCCGCCACTTATCAGCTTTAATCACACATACTATCAAACCTATTCTTGGATTAATTTCTTTTTTTTTAAAAAAAAGGAAGAAAATGCTGTTATACATTAAAACTTAGAAGTAGGAAGAATGGAACACTGCTATAAAGTTTTCAGTTTCTTAATCTAATAGGAAAATGTTATGACGCAAAAGCTTTAGCTAACACTATAGCAACTTGTAAGCCAATTCTATACATACACAACAAATATTCAGCATGTTAACGAACCTTTCATTCACAATGTAAAGTATTGGATACCATGGACCCACAAGCATGGCAAGAAAACGCAGGTTCTGATCAGCAGCATCTGAGAAGCTGGCTAGGTCTCCCTGCCCAGTGACAACATTTATGCTAATCAATAAGCAGTTGACCTTAATATCGAATTAAGAAATGAGAAATAAAACCTCCACGTGACATTGGATAATAATATGTACCTCAAGTTGAGGAAGAAAGACTAGCAGCCGGTTTGTCATGTCTTGAAGCAACTACAGCAACAAGCATCAAAAGATAAAGAAATATAATATAAAAATAACATACTAAAACTTGTAAATGGCAAAGAAAACATGATCATGTAATCCACCTGAAGATGCATATCATGAGCATCTTGCTTATGTGACATGATGTGAGGCAACAAGTGATTGACAACCGGTTGAAACTCTGGTTCAAGACCAGTAACTGAAACCCCAATCAGCTGCAAGGTAGGGCGAGCAGAACAACTTCAGAGAAAGTAATGCAAATCTCAGATAAAAGTAGAGTGTTCAGGAAAAAACAAGAAATGAGCTCACACTATTGGGAGTGTTATATAATATAGCAATTGTAAATAGCTGTTACAGATTATACAGCTAATGTAAACAGAGATTATAACATAATCATAGGAATTTCTTTCCCAGTAGAGCTTCTATATTCTTGGATAAATACTTCTATCTTTTCTAATATAAGTAAGAGATTATTCTTCTTATTTTCTCTGCTTTCACATGGTATCAGAACCTGAACTTATGGTGAGACAACCAAACAGCTATTTATATCGCAAAAAATCTTGTATTTCACGAAAGAACCAAGCATATAGAAGTCGACTGTCATTTTACTCAAAAAAAGCTAGAAGATAGATCAATTTCAACTCCACATGTCAATACAAGGAGCCAATTAGCTGATGTGTTCACCAAAACATTACCTGAAAATTAGGTTTGTTATAAAATGGATTGCAATTAGCTATAGATTAATTTACTTTCCTCATACAGAATAAGAAGTTACATTGTGCAGAATAGGAAGTTTCTTAGTTAGTATTTCTACGCTTGCATAAACTTAGTAGTTTTGCTTCAATTCAAATACAGAAAATATATTTTCCTCCATCCTTTTCATGGTATCAAAATCATAGGCTCCTTTGGATTTTCTGGATTTTAGAATATATTTTTTTTCAGTTGAGGAATCTGCTCCTCTTTGGATCACCAGCTCCGGTGACCGGTTTGTCTCACTACCACCATGGAAAGGATCGCCTCCTCCATTTCGGCCTGTACACCTTTTTCGGTGACCAACGGAGCGGCACGTAAATATCATGAGCTGATCAAAGCTTCTGCCTTTCCCTCACGCACCGACGAGTGGAGGCGTGTGCCCTGTACGTTGGTCCTCCAATTTCTTCTCCGATGTCGCCCTTTTGTTTCTGGTCAGATTTCGATGTTTTCTTGGGATGATTTCCCCCCTTAGTGGTAGTTGATCTTCTTCGCTCCATTGAGGTTCTGCTCCTTTATTTATTTTTTGTTTCTGTGAATTCAGTTTCTTGTTGGGTGTTGAGGAAGTTAGGCATTATTATTGGATGTTTTTGTTAGTCTCTACACTACTTTGATTGTTGCTTTTGTTATTTGTGGGTATTATGGCTAACAATAAAGAAATTGTTAAGGAGACTGAATCAAATTATTCCTTTATCTAAAATTACAGAAGAAAAATTGGATGGATCTAATTATCTTGATTGGAGTAGAACTATTAGAATTTATCTTCGTAGTATGGATAAAGATAATCACTTAACCAATGACCCTCCAATTGATAAGACTAAAAAGCAAATTGTCGGTTGGGTTATCCTTCTAGTCCTGTTTTGAAGAAGTTACGACCACAATTTCATGACGTCTTTTCTTTGGATTGTAAGTCTTGTCATTTTGCAAAACATTATCGTACCTTGTTAGGTCCTAGAATTAATAAACGAGCTGAGTTTGCTTTTAAACTTGTTCATTCGGATGTTTGGGATCCTTGTCTAGTTACATCAAAAACTGGATACAGATATTTAGTTACTTTTGTGGATAATTTTTCTCGTATGACTTGGATTTATTTTATGAAAAATTGTTCTGAAGTTTTTTCCCATTTTTATGCCTTTTGTGCTAAAATTAAAATCCAATTTAATGTCTCTGTGAATATATTGCGAAGTGATAATACTAAGAAATACATGTCAGATTCTTTTCAGAAGTATATCTCAACATGGTATAATTCACCAATCCTCTTGTGTTGATGTCCCTTCTCAAAATGGAGTTGCTAAGAGAAAGAATAGGCATTTAATTAAGACAGTTAAAACTTTATTGTTTCAGACGAATGTTCCTAAATATTTTTGGATCGATGTTATTTCTACAACATGTTTTCTGATTAATCGGATGCCCTCTACGGTGTTGAATGGTAATGTACCTTATAATGTTTTGTTTCCAAATAAAATACTATTTTCAGTGAAACCACGGATATTTAGCAATACTTGTTATGTTCGAGATGTACGTTCCCATGCAACCAAACTTGATCCTGAGGCATTAAAGTACGTTTTCTTGGGATACTCATGTCTCAAAAGCATATAGATATTATTCCCCCGATCTACAGCGACATTTAGTTTCAGTTGATGTGGTATTCTCAAAACATAAACCTTTCTTTTTATCTCCACCCACTCTTACAAGTCAGGGGAAGGAAGATGAATAGTTCATTTATACAGTGACATCTTCTCAAGAGTCTGTTGATGTGTTTACTGCATCTTCTGGTATTGAGCAGGTGACTATTGATGATCCTTCAACATCAGCAAGACCACAGATTATTCAGGTCTACTCTAGAAGAAGAGATATTAATGATACATGTCCTGCACCAGCACTTTTGTCATTTGATCTTGCTCCTGCTGATCCCGATCTTCCCATTACTCTTTGTAAAGGTACATGTAATTGTGAATCCACTTATTTCATTGCTAATTTTGTTTCTTATGATCATCCGTCTCTCTCGACATACTTTTTAATTGCATCTTTAGATTTTATATCTATCCTTAAGAAAGTTAAGGAAGCCTTGAGTCACTCTGAATGGTATGATGCTATAATTGAGGAGATGAATGCCTTGGATACAAATAACACTTGGAAGTTGGTGAATTTTCCAGAAGGAAAGTTAATCCGGATGATTTTGTGGCTCGGTTGAAAGCTCGACTTGTCGCTAAAAGGTATGTCCAAACTTATGGGGTGGATTATTCCGATACTTTCTCTCCACTTGCCAAATTGAGTTTTGTTCGTCTTTTCATATCTTTGATAGCTTCCCAACATTGGCGCTTACATCAACTTGACATCAAAAATACTTTTCTTCATTGCGATCTTCAGGAAAAAATCTATATAGAGCAACCACCTGATTTTTTTGCTCAGGGAGAATATGAAAAAGTTTGTCATCTGAAGAAATCCCTGTATGGATTGAAGCAGAATCCTCATGCTTGATTTGGCAAATTCAATAAGATTATCCAAGAGTTTTGGCTAAATAAGAGTCGGTGTGACCACTCAGCTTTCTACAGACAATCAAAAGCTGGCCTTATTCTTCTTGTGGTTTATATTGATGATATTGTGATTACAAGAAATGATTTTGCAGGTATATTTTCACTTAAATCTTTCTTGCATGGTAGATTTCACACTAAAGACTTGGATCGGTTGAAATATTTCTTGGGAGTGGAAGTAACAAGAAGTAAGAAGGGAATTCTTCTATCCCAAAGAAAATATATTCTTGACTTGCATAAACTGAAAAATTAGGAGAAAAATTAGAAGCTAAGCCATGCAGTACTCCTATGGTTTCCAGTGTACAACTTACAAAGGATAATAGTGATCATTTTGATGATCTAGAAAGATATCGAAAGTTAGTTGAAAAACTGAATTATCTCACTATACCAATTCTAGATATCACATTTGCAGTGAGCGATATTAGCCAATTTATGGCTACTCCTACGATCAAACATTGGAAAGCTCTAGAGCAAATCTTATGTTATTTGAAAGGTGCTCCTAGATTAAGTATACTGTACAGTGATCATAAACATATTTACATTGAGTGTTTTACAGATGCTGATTGGACAGACTCTAAAATTGATAAGAGGTCAACAATAGGCTATTGTATTTTTTGTTGGAGAAAATTTAGTGTCCAAAAGAAGTAAGAAGCAAAACTATAGTATACAGATCTAGTGCAGAATATGAATACGAAGTTATTTCACAGTTCGCATGTGAAATTTTATGAATCCATCATTTACTTGCTGAAATTGATATAGATTATTTGTCTCCAGCAAAACTTTGGTGTGATAATCAATCTGCTATTCATATTGCATCCAATTCAATGTATCATAAACGGACCAAGCTTATTAAAATTGATTATCACTTTATTCGTGAAAATATACAAAATAACGTTATCTCAACAAAATATATGAAGACGGAGGAACAGTTAAGTGATTTATTCACAAAACCCTTAAATGGCTCTCGGATTGACTATTTGTATAACAAACTGGGCATAATTAATATATATACTCCTGCTTAAGAGGAAGTGTTATAGAATGGATTGTAATTAGTTGTAAATTAATTTACTTTCTATATATAAAATAGAAAGCTTCCTAGTTAGTATTTTTACGCTCGTATAAACTCTGTAGTTTTGCTTCAATTCAAATACAGAAAACATATTTTTCTCCATCCTTTTCAAGGTTGATTATATCTGTAACAAATTAAACAAGATCAATATCTATACTCCAGCTTGAGAGGGAGTATTATAGAATATAACAATTGTAAATAGCTGTTACAGATTTTACAGCTAATGTAAATAGGAATTATAGCATAATCATAGGAATTTCTTTCCTAATTTAGCTTATGTATTCTTGGATAAATACCTGTATCTTTTCTAATATAAGTAAGAGGTTATTCTTCTTATTTTCTCTGTTTTCACAGGGAGGTTATTTATATAAAGGTCACCCAAATTAATAAAGATTGCATGCAACGGAGCTTCCAGAAAAATAACCTTCAGAAGATCAGATAGTTGCATGCCCTAAAGCACTCATAATGAAAGAGTTGCATTGGAAAACTACAAGATAGCTGAACTGTGACGGCACATTAATCCAGAATACACAACAGAAAGCGCAAACATTATTTTCGTACCTGAATGAAAAAAATGGCTATGGGGTTTCCCCGTAAACAAGATATTCGCACATAGCGGCATGGAGTGTAGTTCATTGGGTATATCATATCACGGCGAGGTGCCTCGCAACGTGGCCGAACTTTCACAAATGTCTCGGGCTGGGCAGAGAGAAAAGGAGGGTAAGTAAGCATAATAAATGAGTAGTGCCTTCAACAAAAGCATGACAAAAATCCATGGCACAGACACCAGGGGCACCACTTAAGCTGGAGGATACAAGTATACAACAAATACGGAGACTATAATGCTTTTTTCAAAAGCTAGCAATAACTTCACACCCTTCTTCAAGCCATTTTCATAAGGATTAAAGCACGGTAGCTCAAATTCTAGATACTTGAGTTGCAACTTGCAAGTCAATTTTCACTCACTAATCAATAAGTAGAAAACCTCTTTCTCTCACAGAGGCCAGTGAAAATTCACCGTGCAAAATAAAACAAATGGGAAGTAAAATAATCAGAACGTAAAAATAATAAGAACCAATAGCTAACCTTATAACGCAAACCAACAGATATTTCCCATTCAAGCACTGACTTATTATATATCCGTAGATGCGAAAGCAAGCAAGGCTCCTGCAACCAAGAAAATTATAACAAACAAACTCAACCAAGCGAAGCAACTTACTAAACAAGAATCTATAATTCTCTACTGATTAATACACAAAACTCATCTAAAGCGGTTAAAAGCATAACTAATAACGAAATGCCTACTTTAACTAAATTTCTAATAATAGCCGTTGAATACACATACATCGAGTTCCAGAAGGATCCACTCTTTGGTATTTGTGCCAGCGGACCAGTGGGAGCGGAGGTCAGTCTCCAGTACATGAGAGGCTTTTTGAGATGGGGATTCTCTCGACGTTCCCTTCACTTTGTAGCTTAACGGTTTCACTCTTGGCTCTAATTCAATCTCCATTTCTCTCTCTTTCTAGTGCAGTTAGGGTTCAAATTGCATAGACCTGTTCTTCTATTTGTTGCCGGAAATTGAAAATCATAGAGGAAGAGGAAGAAGAGGGAGAAGAGCTTTAAGCGCTCGTTTCCGATCAAAATTTGCTGCTTCTCCTTTTTCTATTTCGGGCCAGTTTTTAAATAATTATGGGCTTAATTAGGCCTAGCCCAGTCCACTGATATCACGTACTGCGCGACATGAACTCTGCTTTAGCAGCTGCACTGCCATCTCCCATGTAAACTCACTCCCTGCTTCTCCTGTCAAAGCGAAGGTACACTTTCTGCTTCTCTTTCAATCTCTCTCTGGTCTTTGTGATTTGAAGTTCCTTTTGTAATTTCATTATATCATAATGTGAAATCCTTTTATTTAAGATCCGATTCTAGTATCTGATTTACATAGGTCGGATCCCATTTCCTGCCTTTCTTTCAGTGGCCAAATCGCTATTCTCATTTTGTCACTGAGGAGTAGGAAAAGAAAGCATAATAGAAATACTCTTTCTTGTGTATGCCTGTGTGTTTTATATAAGAACTTGACAACGTGTGTGTTTGTTGTTTGGGCTTAGGTTAGGATGGCAACCATTAGAAATTTGAAAATCAAGACAAGTACTTGTAAAAGAATTGTGAAGGAGCTACATTCCTATGAGAAAGAGGTTGAAAGAGAAGCTGCTAAAACAGCAGACATGAAGGAGAAAGGAGCTGACCCATACGACCTCAAGCAACAGGTATGGCCCTTGCTCAAGGTGGCATAAACATGAAATATGTTTTCTTATATTTGAGTAGTGTTTTGTCGATCTTGGTGGTTTGGGTTTGTGTTTGAACTCCCTATTTTCCAGTTCACTTTTGATGTGGTGAAAAATTTTGCTATCATTTGTTCCATGATAAGATCCAGAGCTTATGGCAAACCGAGCCTTAAAGGATAAACTTTGAAATTCTTAGGGAGGACAGAAGCAGAAAAAAAGTTTAGAATTCGATTATAACAAAAGAGAAAGGGAACAGGACAAAAATGAAATCCTAGGATTATCTACTGACAGCCTTATTTGAATATCGACATTTTGGAATCATCGGGTAAGAAATTTCAAAATTAGGAACACCGGTTGGGGTAGGCAACATGATGATTATTTACTATTTCAAATATGATGTCTTGATAACTAAGGTTGTATGTGGTTTTTCTATATTAAAAAATCAATTGAACATGAGTTAAGGTTTTTGGATGTCAGAACCAATGACCAAATGAGGATGGTTGCAAATTATATTTTGTCGACGGGGAGAATGATTTTTGTGAACAGTTATTGCTCTTAATGCAGATTGCAATTTGGGTTATCTAAGTCAAATTCAACCATCAACTGTGTTTTAAATTTATTTTGCACTCATTAAGAATGGAGTTTTTGTTAATTTGAGACCTAGTACACTATCATATCCTTATAATTAACAAATCGATTGAGGAATTTTTCTGTTTTATGATATGCGGTCTAACTTTTTTTGTTGATACAGGAAAATGTGCTGGCTGAGTCAAGGATGATGATTCCTGATTGCCGCAAACGGCTTGAAGCTGCATTGTCTGACCTAAAAGGAACTTTGGTATGATAACACATGCAACTATTATTCTGTGGATGATCACCTCTTTCAATATACCCACTTGAAGCTCCAAAATTCTTTTTACTTTGCGTAAAGCCGTAAAGGTCTATAAAATTTTGTAACTCGGAATAATTTTCACAACTGTGTCAATAGTCTTTCTTGATTGAGAGTTTGAGAAATAAATAATTCTTATTTACGATCTTCGGTTAGATAATTCAATGGGGTTGATGATGTGATGCCCCCACCCTGGCGGCAGGGTTGAGAATTTGCCCCACTACAAGACATTTCTATCAGACATTTCACATGTCTAACACTTCCTAACTGAGCCGCTGAGAATAACATTTAATAGCCC
Organism: Excoecaria agallocha; assembly: GCA_037975025.1. Lineage (NCBI taxonomy): Eukaryota > Viridiplantae > Streptophyta > Magnoliopsida > Malpighiales > Euphorbiaceae > Excoecaria > Excoecaria agallocha. The sequence continues at coordinate 63,664,519 of CM075808.1, forward strand.
CCTGCTCTTATACGCATATACATTTTGCAGGGTACAAGCCTTAGAATCATCAGGTACTGAGGATTACTGAATTAGGGATACTTGTTCCAGGATGATTCTAGAAGGCTTGTCACCTTCTCTTAAGAGATCAGCCATTTTGGTTATCTATCATACCTAGGTATTTATATTATCTCGGCTTGTTCCATCTATTTGCTGTTTTATTTGAGAATACAATATTTAGGTCCTAGAGAGGAGTCTTGAAAGAAGTCATCACCTTTTTTATTACATTTGTCAAAGGAAAGCCTCACATGCCATCCAGATTTTGGTCCTGGTTCTCTACACTCCCGGTGATGGCAAATTTGTAAGATCTATGGTATAGCATGCAAAGTTGGAGCAATATTTGTGAACTTTCTCTCTATTAGTTGTATAAATGCACTAGGACAAGGTTAAACAATATTCTGCTCTGTGTATGCTACTTTAACTTGGTTTTTCATATATCCTATGTGATGAGAACAACAATTTTTAGGCTGAAATGGAGGAGTCTGATCAAAAAGATGGGCCAGAAATTGAGGATGCCCGTAGCACAATTAGAGAAGTTGAGCAATTGTTTCCAGCAACAGATGCATAGGGTGCATTGATAAGCAGAGTGTAAAGCTTTGGACAAGGACATGTATGCCTGGTTCACAAACAGTGTGCATTTCCCCATGGATTACTGCTGTCTTGGATTTTAATAAAATTGTTGTGTCAAACACTAAAATGCTAGTTAAAGGCATGTTACGCCCAAATTTTATATCATTAATAGTTGTTTCCTGGTTGAAGATTACTTGACTTGGAAGCTTGTAACTTTTCACAAGTATAAGATCGCCATGTTGAAAATGAGCTCAGTAAGATAATTCATTTTCACCAGTTGATAAGCTTTTAGTTATGAAAATTAAATGGATAGAAATCATAAAGGTAATTTGTAGATCATAACTTTGCGTAGCGTATATGGGCATTTGTTGAGACTTCCCCGCTGGCTACCTTTAAAAACAATTCAACAACTACTACAACATTTCCAAACTGAGTGTCATCTATTATTAAAATCATTTTCTCCCAACAAGCAAAGTTAATTCCCCCGTAGCTTTCTCAGCTGCTCTCCTATTAACTACTTGTTAGGTTGTGTATGACTCGACGACTCGTAATAAAAACTTCACTTTGAAGCCAACTCATTCAATAGTTTTTGGACTTTGAAGCTCATGTTTTACCCATATGTAAAGATTCAAACAAGTTTTTGGTTCAAACAGCTCCCACTGGATTCAGACTTGCAACCTTAAAAATGACTTGCAGTTTTAAAGATGACTTGCAATGTAATTGATCCAAAGCCCGTTGGTTAAAGAGTCGTATTAATACACCATCAACCAAAGTTCTACTTGCCTTTGCCTGCAGAAAATCTGAAAGCAATGTAAAGTCCTATACCGATTAAAGTCATATGCTTAGGTCAGTTTGGGAACTACCTTAAGTAATTTTTGTAGGGATAAATGGCCCTCTTACATGAAGCTAAATTAGAGAAACTATTGCAACCAGAAAAGGTAAAGCTATTATCAGAAGAATGAAAGTTAAAACCAGGGAAGATAGGTGTGGTATAAGCTGTAAAAGTAACTTAGGAGTTATGACCACTTTATAATTTCTGAAAGAGAAATAAGTAAAGCGAGAAATCCTGTACACGAAGCCTAATTTACAGACATCAAGGAGCAACAAAGTCATTCTTTGTTCATAAGAATTAATCACCTTAATTTTTTTTTTTTTTTCTTTCATGCAGAATGGCGAGACCCTATTTTAAGTCTCCTGCGGAAAGGCCTGCATGCGACAATGCTAAGATCAACCGCTGCAGCAAGAGCCATAAAGATTGCAGCATCCTCTACACAAGTCACATGTCGAATGGCTAACTGAACCAATGGCTTGCTATGCTTTCCTTCCCCTTGCACTCTACAGTTCATGACAAAGCCACCAGCCGGTCCCAACCCTGAAAAGTCTCCACTACTTTGTGGACTCGGTATTGGGGTTGCCATTCGCATCTGCCTGTCGGTGTCTATGAAAAACTCCCCGCCCTTTTCAGCACCAATGAAGATCTCTGACATGAGAACCTCACCCCCCTCTTGGCTTTCTGACAAAAGATGAAATCTGCAGCAAATGGAATCCCTCAAGCCGCGCTCACGCCATGCCTCCAGCCTTCCCCATGGCTGCCAGCTCTCAGGCCTGCAAACATCAGGACGAACTATCAACCAAGTTCCTGGGTTTGACTTGGCAACCCAATCACAACCTGTTGATGGCACAAAGGGAGTTGTTATGAACGCTGCCGCAACAGCTGAGCCAGAGAGATCGTGTATCTTCACCTTCCATCCTTTCCGTTCTCTTCGCTCCGTTTCGAAGTCAACACCATCAACTGAAGCTGACCAGTAGGTGCTCAATGGATCCACCTGCATCACCCTGTCAGTTCACAACCATCAAAAGTTTCATTAGGAATGATCTAGTGATTGGATGATTGCAAGCACAGCCTATTATATACTGCATCAAGTGCAACAGCTAAGATGATTATAAAACCAGTCTTCATGACATGTTAATCTCATTTAAACGACTTGCCACTGATCACTTCACGCAAATGAAACGAAGCTTAGAGATAGACTGCTGTTTCTTTTTTTTCTTTTTCTTTTTTTTTTTGTCACTTCTGGATTTATGTATTGTTTTTCTGCTCAAATTATTTTGGTCAGCAATGCTTCTTTTCTTAGTCCCTTATGAATTTATGTATTGTTTTTCCATTCAAATTATATACAGTAAGGATCCTGTGGATAGATAAAGTTCAAAGAATTTAGAATCAGATTCTTGAATTATTGTAGCCTAAGGCAATGGAGATTTCAATATTCTAACAAAATCTTAAGCTTATTGAATAAACACGCATAAGGAACCACATAAATCATATCACCTGTCTCGACTGAACTTGCAACTAAATATAGGTTGCTTGATAGAGCCTTGAAGCTGAACTATCTGGGGACTTGATGTGGTCACATCTTCAAACTGGAAAACATATCTTGGGTCAGGATCTAGTTTTACTTTCAAATGAAGTTCAGCTCCGGGTTTTCTGATCTCTTGCTTGTTTTTGCCAATACCTATCCACCCATTGAAAAGAATCACTGGCTTCCCTTGACCCCATTCAGGACCTACTTCAAGCTTAAATGTTCCAATCTGCTGCCTTTTGATGCCAACGCCACAATGGGACCCTTTCCTCCCAGTGAACACAATAATCTCAAGACAGGCATGATGTGTGTAGAAACAACCAGGTGCTAGTAATGCTGTCAGATCCGACTCCTCAAGATAAAAGCTTGAGGCAATGCTGTGGATATCAGGTGTACCTTCAGGCGAGGATACTAAAGGGACCAAACTAGTTTGCACAGGAAAACCACGAAGCCGTATCTCACACGAGCATGGAGAAGTGAATGTATGGATTCCTGATTTTGCAGAACTCAGAGATGTCCCCAGAATCCTCAGCCCAAGGGAACCTATTGACAACCTAATAAATGACTGAGGATCCATTCTGGTCACAAATTGTTCCCCATTGGATCAAAAGTTATGTGCTTGGCCAGCTTAAGTAACCTGTCATATAAGCAGGCAACAATAAAATTCGTGTATGAAAAACAGTATGGAACATTCCCTTTCTTAACATAATTGAATGTTATCATTTTATTGAGAATACCGTATAACACCAATGGAACAATGATTTACCAGCTCATATTTATTTATCATACATGATAATATCGACTTTTTATAGACTTTCCAGGCCTACAATTCATACAAAAGCAGGATAACTAACAGTAGCTAAATTTTACAGTCAGCATCCTGATAAAATGGAAGTTATAATATAAAAATTTAAAAAAAAAAATATCAAATACTACAAGAGAAGTATCTTACTTATCTACTTTATGCTTTCATTGGATTGCATTTGCATAACATAGTAGCACATCATAACAACGTAAGAATAACCTACTTGTCTCGAGTAAAAATATAATCAAATCCTATACTTGGAAATAGCACTTCTTGATGCAGGATTACATTCCCAATGAGAATAAGAAGTATTGACTAACTCAAAAAATAAACAAGCTTTTCAAAAATGATGTCCCAATATCTCACAAAAAGGATCCTAATTTTCTCGAACTCAAGGTCATTCCCCTCATAAATTCCAAAACTCTTTATACCACCATGTCATATAATATGATCATGACAAAATACTGCTCCTCAATGTGTTTTTACTATCTGGGATTTGCTCCTTGGTTCCCATGCCAAAGAAATTTATCAGCATAAAATATGCAATCCTAACATCATTTTTGTTGCATATTTCTTTCATATGATTGCAATAGATCCACTGTGTTAAAAAATGATCTGATCAGTTTGAGGCCCATATAGGTGTTCTTACAAGTTTGTCCAACATCATCTTCATCATCTGATATTAAAGGATGCAACATTCCTCTTCAAACAGCAAACCCGGTTTAAGCATATACGAATGACCCATTTCGCTCATTCTCCACCGACCAGATTCATAGTCGAAATCAAAAAAATATTTCTTATGTTTGAAAATATAAATCTAATGCAACATAAGTTGCAGCTTCAAATAAACGAACTAGATTATCAGCTGGCTTAAGAACCTGCAAGTGAATGCTTGCCAGATACAGCATTTTTTCCCAATCGGATACAAATAAAATATAGTGCCATTTCGGTCAGAGATGTAGTGTCTTAAGATTGACAAAGTTTGCAGAACCAGCAGATATAACTGATCGAAAGGATACAATTTCCAATTATTTTCTCCATTTTCTCTGTTTTTATTTTCATGCTGGTCTCGCTTATTATTTGTGGGAGCCAAATAAATCCTATAACATCCTCAATAAAGCAAAGCCAATCTATTGTCGATATATTGTTACTTTTTCCATTGTAACATTAGTAAAGATCCTATTTTGGTATAGATTTCCAAAATTATACAAATATTAGCGATCCCAACCAAGATTTTGTTATACAAGCAATGGTTCCAGGAAGTCCTGCACTGAGGGCGGGCTATTCTTGAGGGAATCTACATCAATTCTGTGACAAAGTTATAATTAAACTAATAAACAGCAAGATAAATCCCTATTTAAAATGTAATACAATCGGTTGACCTTTCCATTAGACAATCACAAGCAACAAAACTATAATTTTATAATTCTGGGTCTCTCACAGTTTGAAAATAAACCTCAATCACGCTCAATCAAGCTAAATTGAAAACAGATAGGAATAAGTTTTTTACCACTTTCCCACCAACCAAACAAGACTACGACTTTAACCCATAAAATTATACTTAAAACAGGAAACTAGGAAAAAATCTTAAAGACAAATCAGAGTAAAAAGTGGATAACCATCACCATATCCCCCTAAGCTAACCAATTTTGTTTACCAATAATACCACATGAATCCATCAAACAACCATAGAATAGAACCAAAGTCAAACTCACACAAACAATTGCATAAAATTAAACAATAGGAGCAGAGTCAATTTCATAAATAGAACCCAAATAAAAGAAAAGTAACACTAATACATGCATATATGTTTAGATACCCACCTGAACATCTTGGTTGAAAAAGCTATAACTCGGCTAGGAATCTGAAGATGGAGAAAGTACTATCAGGAAAACAAAAGAAACATCATTTGAATATAATCCAAGAATTCCAGAAAGCCCCACATTCAAAATCAACGAAATCTGTGGCAAAAGCTCTCTTCTTTCTCTCTATTAAACCTCTGTTTCTTGCTCTCTCTCTCCAAAGAACCCAATAAGAATGTGATCTTATTCTTACTATTACAACTAATAAGTGGAAATGGAACGAAAAATAAGCCAATTTAGGATTTCACGAAGACTGTGCACGGATCACGAGGAAACATACCACATAAACTCCAATTTCTCTCTCTCTCTCTCGCTTTATCTTGGATATATATATGGACACACACATAGATATATATTTATCAAATCACAAAGAGAAAATGCCAGACAGTAAGAAAAGGGAAACAATAAAAATGCGAACTTTGTTTTCTTTGGTACTGTTTTTGTTTGAATAATGCCACGAAATAGACGGAGCAAGAAATATTTTTAATTAGATTTAATTATGGAAAACATCGGATTTTTTTTTTCTATAATTCAGAGAAAGTTTAGTTTTTTATTTGTATTTTAAGGAAAACAATAAAAAAAAAAGTATATATTTCGATGAAAAGCAAAGAGGAGGAGGAGAGAGAAAGTAGTGAAGACAGCTGGAGGCAACGCTGGTTGGTTTTCAGAAAGAGATGGAATCGCTTTCAGACACGCATATGCCTGACTTCATCTTCTTCTTTTTTCCCTTTTTATTATATTACATATATTTTTTTAAATCATTTTTCAGCAATATTCACTCCTTGATTTTTTTTTTATATTTTTTCTTTTTACTTTGATGAATTCATTTGTTTTTTTATTGATACTTTGATGAATTCATGAATGTGATATTCCTGTAAAGATTAAAACTAAATAAGCTAGTCTAGAAGTCTGCTAAATTCATATGTGAATATTAATTATTATTCTTTTTTATCGATAACTTTTATTATTTTTTATGATTAAAAAATAATAAATAAATTTAAAGTTAATATTAAATTATGTGATTAAAATTAAATTATTAAATTTGATCAATTTTAATTTTATTAAAAAAGAAAAATAAATTAAAAAAATAAATTATATTATATTAAAATTTTAAAAATAATAAATAAATAAAATTTAAATGTTACTCAAAAGTAACAGATAAAAAAAATATTTTTCAATCAATATATGAGCATGTGATTCAAAATTCTAAGCATCATAAATAATAAATAAGCTGATTTGATTGGATTATAATCAAAATGGTTATTATTAACAGATCATTTATTATCAAAATTTTCGACACTATTTTTTTGTTTTTCTTAAAAATAATCTTTTAAAGTAAAAATTATGCCATAATTGTTTCATATTTATATTATGAAAAATATAAAATTATAAATGATATAATAAATCATAAACATGTATACAACATATTGAAATAAGTTGCTTACTTTACAAATCAAACAGATTAAATTATAAACAAATTATTTACAGATTGGACCAGATCAAAATTTATTACCTCCAAGAAGATACACATATTAATTGTGAAATTAATGATCTATTTTAATTGAATGAAAGTTTTTAACATTAACTAAATTAAATGTTCATATAATGTAAATGGAAAGTTAATTAACGTATTTGATTGCATTAATTTGAGAAAAGAATCTCGTGATTTAAATAATCAGCAACTTTTGTTAAATATATTATGGTTATAATTTGCATTAAGAATATCTTAATCTTTAACAAATAATTGATTTGTGAAAATAAATTAGTAAACAAAAAATTAATAATAAATTGATCAACATTAATATGCATCACACATAATCACCAACCTATTCATTGATATTTTAGCATCATATAATAGGGAAATTAAACAAAAAAAAATGCAATGGAAAAGCAAAAGATAAAAAACAATCCACTTTTGTAATTTTTAGATATAATTAAAAAGAAAGAGACAAAAGACAAAAGAATGCTGTCTTTTGATTTTTTGGAGGAAATTTTAAATAAATTCCAAAAAAAAAAAAACTTTGCGTGAGGCAAGGGATGGGAAAAGCCACTTTCTATTGGCTAAACCTTAGGCATATGGAAATTTTTTTGTTTTTTTGTATTTTTGCCCCTTTACTCTTTGAAATTGTCTTAATTTACCTCTATAATTTTGTTTTTTTAGCTCAATGAGCTATACAACTGTTAAAATCGTGCATTTTGGCCTTTGAGCTGGCAAGCAAACAAAAACCAATGGGAATTTAATTTCAGTTTCACAAATGAAAATGACACATGTTAAGAGCTCCGGTAGATAAGCATACACGTGGCAATCAAATTTGATGAGTATCAAGAACTCTGCGATTTGACCCTTTTAAGCTTGTTATTGCCCTAGAAGAACATTCGTCCTCCATTTTTACCATCTTCAACTGAAAGATCTCGGGCCTACAACTCAAAGATCTCGGCATTAAAGAACGAATGGCTCTCAAAATCCGCATAATGCTCACAACTTCACCGGTGCAAGAGGAGAGATTTGTCGTGGTGGGTTCAAGGCAGTCCACTTGACTTCTAGTCCGTCAACAAATTCAAAATTCATGAGATGGTGGTCTGATAATAATAGAAGCTAAGCTATAAATAATGGATCTCAGAATCGATTTTTAATATCTATCATGAAAAGGATAAGGAATATTAATCTGCAACCAAATTTCGAATTCAAATTTAATCAGTTTAATAAAATTTAGATATCGAATAATTAATTAAAAAAATCCGAGAAAGAGTTTCAAACAGTCGCCCTTAATGGGATGGTGAGATAGTCTTATTTATATGTAGTGGGGGCCATTACCCCCAGAATTTTGTTTGATATATACCTTTCGCTATATTTGACTTGGGGTTTAGTAGGTAGGGGCCGAAACTATTGTTTAGATTTTAGAGCAAATACGGATAAGTTATGATTACGTAATTATTAATTTTAAAAAATACTTTAATTAAAATATCATTTCAAAACGAAACTAAACATAATGGAGAAAATTTTTTAGAGAAGAGAAAAATTAATTAATATATTAATGTATATCGATTACAAAATAGCAAAATTATAATAAATGTTGTTATGATTTTTATAAAGTAATACTGTAATATTTTAAATATGAATATTTAAAAAAATGACAACAACCTTTAAATAATTTTCCTCAATTATAAGAATAAGAATTTGAATATATATATATAGGGTAATGGATTATCAGCTTTAATTATTCAAATTAAATAATATACGGTTACGTACATTGCATCAAATTGATGATATACGATTACAATGCATCAATTAAATAAAAAAATTTAATTAATTAAAATTGAAGATAGATTGATTAATCAGTACATTATTGATTTTTTTTAATCGGTATATAATTTTTAACTTTTGTTGTTTGATTAATTAATATTTTTCAATTAACAACTTAAATTTTTAATATATAATTATAAATTAATTAACCGTTGACTAACTTTTAATCCATATAAAAAAATTAAAATCGAAATTGATAATTAAAAATATTAAAAATAAAAATTCAAATTCAAATAATTGGACCTATTAATTGAAAATTTTGATTCGCCTTATAAAAAATTTTGGAGTTCATCAAAAATTCAAATTTTTTTTATTACTCCTAATTTTGACGGCTTACGATAATCCTTATGTGAAAAGAGAACCGAATTCAAAATTCAAATTATTTTTGTTGCGTAAAAGAAAATGAAAATGATTAAGATTTAATTGGTTTGTCAAATGTGTTAGTGGTCCAATCACAATAAACTTGACCTTTAGAGCAACAAAAAATTGATCAGGAAAAAGGTTTTCGAAGTTGACGGCTCACTAAAGTCAAGTACCGATAAAGTGTTAAGGGGAAAAAAAAAACCAATCACTTCCAATAAAATGGAAAAGAAATTGGATGAATTGAATTATATATTTAGATTTAATTCTTTAAACTTTTCCTAGTTTAAAACTACTGCATTTTCGATAATTAAATCGGAAATTTTTAGTTAAGAAAATAAAAATTTATTTTTTATTAATCATCTTGTATTCGAATCCTATTAAACTGATTAAATTTCGATTCGAGATGTCATTGCAGGTTAAGATTTTTTGACTCTCTCCATAAGAGGTGTTGAAAGTCGATTTTGAAATCTTTCATTCGTAACTTAACCTGCATCACCATCAGACCACCACCCTATAAATATAAAAACTTGTGTTATTTCATCTTATCCTAAAGTTATATTTTTTTTTTATCACCATTATCTTAGTATAAAAATTGTATATATTCTTAGGAATTGTATATATATTTATATATATTGTTTCTAACTCGTAATTATAAAATTGTATAGATAATCTCATCATTAGTTGCAAATTGCATCAAAAATTTTAACTTATGGTTAGGTTTTGTTTATATATATTTTCTTAATCTTTTTGGGATGAGAGTAGTTGCTAATTAAAGTTAATAATGTTGGGATATTTTGAAATGTTAGTTAGAAAAAGGGAACTTTGTTTTATGGTTCTTTTCTCTGTGAAACAAAGTTTTATCTTCTATATATTACATCTAACATTTCAAACTACTCCAACAAATATATTATTCAATATTTATATTATCAACAAATATTAAGTAACATTTTATATACTTTTGCATATACTCTTAATAAATATATATACAAATTAATAAAAAATACTAGTAAACTTATATTAATTGATATGGTTATGAGTTACCATTAATATTTAATGGGTTTAAAAAATTATTAAAAAAAGAAGGAAACCAATTTGTAATAGTTTAGAAAAAAATAAATAACATTGATAAAACCGTATGAACAGTAATAATCGTAATGACAAATTATAGACACCTTGGCAGACAAGTTAGGGTTTGGATTTTGGTGGCCATGCAGGAATATCGTTTAAAAGAATTACATAAAATGATAAAATTAATATTTATATTATGCTCATGAAAGTTAAAAGATAAAATATAAATTGTAAATGTGCTGCCAATTAAATTGGACCAATTTCATATTGTAGTATATATCGAAATAAAAGTACTTATATTAAAAAATAAATAAATAAGGGAATTGAATTAGTTGTTTATTCTATATGTATATAGTAATTTATTAACTAATTAATTATTTCAAAACTGTATAAAATTTTGATCAAAAGTCATAGAGTTTAGATTAATAGTTTATTTTATGAGCTAAGCTATGACTAAGGTTCTATTTAAATAAGAAATTCAATCATGATGTGAGTCAACACAGCATATAGCTTTTTCTTGTACGGTATCATTAAAACAATATTTATTTATCTTTTCAACTCTTATAACACAAATTAAATTAAATTAAATTCCCTTCTTTCATACACCAAATAATTAAAAAAGTATATATATGATTTCTTATTTAGTCTAATGATTTTCCTGAAAATACATAATATTTCAAATATACGTTAACAATAATCCGAGTATGATGAATATTATCTTTATATATATGAAATTATTTGTAAAATTATTTATAATTTAAATGGTTAAAAGTCTAATAACTAATTCCTTTAAATTGAAAACGATAAAAAAAATGGTGAAGGTGAAATCAAATTATAGAAGAAGGTGGTTTGCATGTGCAAATGGGTCCCTTAATTAAACCAATATGCCCTCAAGAACATGCTAAAGGATATGTAGTCGTTGCTTTGCTAACATCATTTTTCCATATTTATCTATATTTATATATTGTCTTTTTCAACATTTCTTTCAGTTTGTCTTCCTCAACTGCTAAAAATCATTAGCCATATTCTCATTAAAACAACAAATTAAAAAGAAAATATATTTTTCAAGATCACTTTATGTCATAAGGTAGTCTATATTTTTATTATGCACGTAGAATTAAAAAATTATGTGTGTGTGTATATATTGTTTGTTTTTCTTGGGAAAAAGAGAAAATGAAAACCCCTTTTCCTGTTTCTGATTTCCTTCTTTAATATAAAGCATATTTAGGAAAATATTGCAATTTCAATATAATTTAAAAAAACAGAGGTGATTGAAAGGAATAATAAGTTATATTGGATAAATTCGCATCTATTCTATTCAAGAAATAAATGTATTATTATTATTTAGAAATATGTGGACATTTTGCTGCCACATTAATGCAAAAAAAGAGAAGAAAATTCCTCGAGGAAAATAATAGCATCTATAAATAATGAAATCTAGTGTATACAAAGCAAGAAATTAAATGCTGAATAAAAATAAATTCTTTAATTATTCAAATTGACATTATACCAACTTAGCACAAATGTAAAAACCAAAGCAAGTACATCCGTGATCATCAAATTTTGCGATTTATAATCAAATAATCATAATAAAATAATTTGTAACACAAAAATCATTAAATTTCTATTTTGTTTCAATTAAAGTAAAAACGATATAAAAATTAATTTTTAATGTCACCAAAGTGACAATTAAGCATATCATATATGATTGTAATGTCATTTTAACACCAATTAATTCTACAGATAGATAATAATTTATTATTTGAATTTTTTTATTTTTTGTACATGCCATTTTCTTATATTTACATGATGATGTGAAATTTTTTTCATCTGATAATTCAACTTATAAAAGTTTTTTATCCTAAAATAACGTGCTAATCATATGTGATGTACCTAATTGTCACTCTAATGATATAAAAATTGATTTTCAAATAATTTTTACTTTAATTAAAATAAAATAAAATTTTAATAATTTTTATATTATAAATTATTTTATTATAACTATTTTATTATAAATTTAAAAATTCAATAACCACATACCTAATTAACTAGGAAAGAATAGGTATTCATTAATTTCAAGTCACCTATGTTCATACACTCGCATTTATCACCCACATGGAATCTAGATGGCAGTTGGAATTTCCTATTGTTTGCTTACCTACCAAGAAATAAATTCAAAAAAAAAATCCTTAAAATACATATAATAATTAAAATTTAGGAATTTTCAAAATAAAATGAAGAAAAAACAAAAAAAGTTAGTGGTTGGGCTTTATTTGCCCCTACAAAAGCTGATATGGTAAGCAACTCCTCCCTCAAAAATAGCATTGTTGCAATTGGATCCATTGGATGCCACTATTCATGAAATAAATTGTACTTTTTTTAAAAATTTTTTAATTGAAAAATACAATTTTATACAAGTGGTACACATGTATATAATTTCAAAAAATGGGAAAAATTGTATAAATTTGATGGAAATTTTAAAATATACTTTAAGTGAAAGAGCAAAAAAATGGTTAATGATTTTAGTCCATAAATTTGTAGCAATTCCATAAATTTATTTACACTCATGGCCCACTTTTACATTCATTTAATTTTTTATTCCGCAGTTGTTTAGGTTTATTTCTAACAGTTCAAAAATAACTAGACAAGATTTTCCAATAAAGTGCTTGATAAGAACTCCTGCCTTTGTAATAGAAAAATGGCCTGCTGAATTCTTTCTTTGATCTTCCAAAATCTCTATGACTAATTTCATAAGATGTAAATAGGAATAATAAATAATTTTAAATAATTAAAAAAAAAACTATCAAATCTCTCCTGTTGCCGAATATGTGCAAGTTTAAGTTGTTACTTCATTTATATGCATTGTAAATTAAAAAAAAAAATGAAAAGAAGGGAAAATGTAAAATTAACTCACTTTCCTACGAATTATAAATAGCATGTAATTAATAATTATACGGGAATCACATATAATAAAAACGGTTGAAAATTTGTCTTTTTTGTTTTTTTATCTCAACCTTGTAATGCTTGAAGTATCCACCAATAGAATGTAATAAGTATAATTATTTTACTAGTTTAAATTATTTTCTGCAGTGTAATATCTCTATTTAAATTTTTTTCCTAATTCCAAATTTAGGTTATTTTTATATAGTAATATTTCTTGGAAGTGTTTTCGACTATAAATTATTTCCTATTATAGTTGTAACTTTAGAAGTGTACAAGTGATTAATTATTCATCTAGACGGGGCAAATGAGCAGGTTGGTCGGATTTAAGTTAATTCATTAATGGATGAGTCATTAATAAATTGAATCATTAATAAATAAAAAAATATGAATCATTAATGGATTGAATCATTAATGGGTTGAATTAATTTGAATCTAATACATAAATTTAATATAAATTATTATAAAATAAGCAAAAACTGAATCTTGAAAAGCCTACTAGATATTACTAAAGTCTGTGATTTTTATTTGAACCCTTGGTTTTGATCTCTGCGAGTGAGTATTCTGTCTCGGGCGTGTAGTCCTGACGAAGAGCAAAGTTTGGGTCCTTGACGAAGCTACTGCCTCAGTCGATCCAGCTACTGATAATTTGATTCAGTAAACCATTAGGCAACAATTTTCTGACTGTACGGTTATAACCATTGCCCACCGAGTAAATTCAGTTCTTGACAGTGACATGGTTTTGCTTCTGAGTCAAGGTAAGTATATTAATATTAACATTAACATTTGATAGCATTCTTGCAAATTGCATTGTTATTCATTATTTGGCGGTGCTGGACTTATCGAGGAGTATGACTCTCCAGCCAGATTATTAGAAAACAAATCATCTTCATTTTCAAAACTCGAACAAGTACAGGAAAAGCTCAAACACCAATTTTTGAGAAGAAACAAATCAAGGAAGCTTGTTGCTGACTGCTGTAGCTTTTTCCAAGTCAATAAAAGACCACTTAACGAAGCAAATGAAAGGGAAAGAAGAGAGAAAATGTATTCTAAGCCTTTCTCAATTTTCTTTCAAGCTAATGACTGCTTTTTAGAAACACAATTCAGCTAGAATAAAAGTATATCTAGAATTCAGCAAGATCAACAATAGATGCGATGGACATCCAAACCACAAAAAATAATAAATTGGCAATAGTGTAAAACAAGATCGATTCCATGGAGATTGATAGAATTTAATTTTTTTTTTCAAACAAGCAAATAAATAAAAAGGGGTAATGGGTTGCCAGTGTTGAAGTTGATGGTGACAGACGACGGCTATAGGATGTTGTGGCGACGGGTTTGCGTTGGGGTTTTAGGGATTGGAAAAAATAGGAAATTAGATATTTTAGTAAATTAGGGGAAATGAGCAAAGTAAAGTAATAAATCTGCTGAAACGTAATAAATCGTGATTCCATCCCATATGCCGCCGCCGGTGCCTCTGTAGGTTTTGATCTCTTTGGAATCCTTGGTTACAAAAAGAGAATTTTAGATAAACCTATCAGATAATGATCCAATGAATTAAAAAATATAATAAATTAATTTTGAATTAATTCAATAAATATTGAATTGAGTTGAATTAAAAAAATAAAATGGATCAGTTTTGAATTGATTCATTAGATATTTATTTAGATAAGATTAGATTTGAATTAATTTTTTTTTTTTGAATTTGGATCGATCCATAAGTTTCAATCAATTTTATCAGGTCTAATTCATCTATGAATATAATAATATCCACAAGAGGATTCAATTCTTTGCACCTAATTGAAGAAACATATTTTATTGTTCCTTACCAACTAAACTAACCCCATTAAGTGCTTATTTTATTGTATAATCTTATTGGAATAAGTTCTTAAATATCATTTGTCAAAAAAATAAATAAATAAACGATGTTGAAATGCATGCATGGATACTAATACTAGGCATGGCCATTACCCTAACAGAGCAATCTTACCACAATTAAACTAAAAGGTTCTTAAAGATTTTCAAACTTTATTGAAGACTTTTGAAAAGCAACCTTTGTTGTTCCCAAACCATCCAATTAATTAACATCATGGCCTTGTGAAAACAAACACACTTGCATCTCCTCCCACTTAAATAATCCGCATGCATTCGAGGCATATAAATGAATTCGTTTAGAGTTCTTAAAAGATTATTGCTAAATAAATTGCATCATAAATTAAACGGATTGATTATAAATATATTAATATTTTGCAAGTTATAAATAAATTGTACCATTCCTAGAGAGGAGGCATTTTAAACCCGGCTGTTAAACCTCTAAAAGGATTGTTTTCTGAAAAAAGCCTGCAAGAATAAACTAAACAAACTGAAACAAAAACACCAACTTTACTTCCTGGAGCTAAACAAATCATTCAATGCCCCACACAGAAGAGCTTGTACAAGAGGCCTGATCATACACCGCCTTTTTCTTCATTACACAAGAAACTAACTACATCAGCAATATAATACATTCATGTCATTTGAAAACCAAAACCAGAGTCAAATGTAGAAAACAAATCAGATAAAAGGTGAACGCGCTGTGTGTATGACAGGAGAGAGGTTGAATAGGCAGAAATCACTTCCATCTCTTGAAGAATTTGCCCTTGTGCTTTCCAAACATTCCATGCTTTCCGAACTTCCCGTGCTTAAACTTCCCATGCTTGAACTTCCCATGGCCATAACCACCATAACCATATCCATGTCCATGTCCATGTGTCAGGTGATGAGCCCCATAAGCAGCGGCAGCGGCAGCGGCAGCCCCAGCCAACATGGCCCCCATTCCAGGTCCATGCCCTGTGATTATTAATAGTCAGCTAAAATCATAATGGATAATCAAGCTTCGCCTCCAATAAGAACACAGGTTAAATAAGAACACAAATTCTAAGAGAAAATAACATTTTTGGCAAACAGAGAAGGTCTAGCTTGCATGACTATGAAGCAGGGAACAGAAGGTGACAGTAACTCCCATCTTCACAACGACTACAAGAAATTCAAAATATTAATGAACTACTTCTCTTCATGATGAGATGGTTGGGTTTTGCTTTCTAGTGGCAGCAAAATTTGACAAAAAAGATGATGCTACAATAAAGAACTAAAAATTCTTTCGTCTCTCCATGTCATTATGTGTACTCTAAGCTAACTTCCAAATCATCAACATAAAGACATCGAGCAGCTAAAAATTCTCAACCTCCAAGGATAACCCTATTAGGTAAGGCCATCGGTGAATGTTCCCTATGTCTCATGCATTAATAGCATGGCCTCTTGGTCAGGTAATGGGAACACATCTGCTTACAAATAGCATGTACATGCAAAGCACAAACATTTACATTTACCACCATGGACCATAGTCACCTAAAGCAAATAGGGATTTCCATAAGGAGTTCACTCAAAAAGATAGGGCCAGGTCCTCAATCTTTTCCATCATAATAACAAATTATAAAGACTAAAGTTTTATAGCCGAAAATAATAATGCCCAATTGACGCTAGTCATTAAGATACCGATACCAAATACAAATCACTGCTAGATGAAAATTAATGTCATAGCACAATGAACATGCCTGAATGATGTGAAGCTGATGGAGCCGGATAGCCAGCGGGAGGGTAACCACCTGGAGGAGGATAGCCTGCAGGAGGGTATCCTCCTGGGGGAGGATAACCTGCAGGTGGGTATCCACCTGGTGGAGGATACCCACCAGGAGGAGGATACCCACCAGGCGGGTAACCCTGTTGTGGAGGATATGCACCATGTGGCGGATAGTGACCAGCAGCATATCCAGCAAGACTTGAAAATAGCCCTTTGTCGGCAGACTCATTGTCATGCTTGTCCTTTCCACCTCCCATCTTTCTTCAACTTAAATTTATCTCTATACAGAAACCAAAAGCAATAAGGTGAAGCAAGATACAAAAAGGCAATAAATTCAGAAATGCATCAAGAAAAAACCATAGAGGTGAAGAAAAATAAAAAATGTTTTAACATGAATGCTGGATTCATAGGACTTAAAAACACTTGCTTGCAAGCATGATAGCAGGGAAAAATAAAAAGCCTGAAAGAGGACTCGCATTCTTAGTTCGGCATTTATCAAATTCTTTTTTATGCCTTCCCCAATTCATAGAAAAGATTGGAAAAAAGGAAAAGCACACGGCACCATTTCAAGTCTCAAGGGTCAAAATTTGAATGTGGCATACATAGAAATTATTGTTCCAGTAAAGCTCTCTCCTCTTGCTTCAACCAAAATTGGTGTTAAAAATCACTTTCAACACAAAAACTCTATGGTCAGACTCTTTGTAAAATTAGATCCAAAAGTCGTTATACTATATTAAGAGTCAAATACTACACAAAAAGTAGTATACACCTAAAAGGAGCTTGCACCAGTAGCAATATGCAGAATAGCAGTAAATCTATAACACAAACCCCATCATTTATTACAGATAATTTCTACTTTCATTTGGAACAAAGTAAAACACACTTTTTCAATAACAATCACTGGACGATGCGAAAAATTTTCCAATTTGGTTGAAAATAGAGTAAATGAAAACAGAGTCCCCATCAGAAATCACAAATGTTAAAAAACCAGCCTAAAATGAAGTCAGA
Organism: Excoecaria agallocha; assembly: GCA_037975025.1. Taxonomy (NCBI): domain Eukaryota; kingdom Viridiplantae; phylum Streptophyta; class Magnoliopsida; order Malpighiales; family Euphorbiaceae; genus Excoecaria; species Excoecaria agallocha. The sequence continues at coordinate 63,682,457 of CM075808.1, forward strand.
TATATATCCATAGCATGTGGACAAAAGAAAGGTTTTTTCTTCTATTCCTATTCAGCTTAACTTTGAAGGCATTTTCTATTCAAAAGCTAAGATTAGGTGTCAAATCGATAATATAGAATTCTCTCTCAATTTTAATTTCTGTAACATATTTGAAGTATGCCAAAGGCCACAATTTTGCTTCTGTGTGCAGATAATATCAAACAATCGGACGATAAAAGAAACACCTTATGACTGCTTATCATGTGATGATATCATATTGCATAAATCGCAACAGTAAAATATGATTGTAATCTATGAAAGAAAGCGCAATTAAACAAAGAAATCTCAATCTGAAATGGCCACTTAAATCCATACACACAAGATAATTACCATTAAACACACATACACACACACAAAAAAAAATACTATTAACAAACCCAACCCTGCAAAGGGAAGAAGAAAACAGAAATAACTCAAGAAAAATGTTCTGGACAGTTGCATGAAAATAAAGAAACAACAACAGGGTATTCACCTCATTAACAGAAATAAAGAAAATTTAGAGGTTGCATACCAAAATTCGAGTTGAGGTTGATAGCTTCCTTCTTGTTTATTTTTATGGCTATTAATTCAGATATTGTTGAGAGCCAAGAGTTGATCTTTTATCGTGGAGGATAAAGGGGTTATATAGCCGGGAGCGAGATGAGAGGAGCTCCGTTTTGTGTGCGCATATGAAATTACGCGTTGCTTAGACGCGTTTACGTGATTTCTTGCTTTATGGGATAGAGGCGCACTCACCTGAAGAAATCATATTACATAAATACAAAGGATATCATCATCTCATACAATAGCAATATCTCCGTTGAAGTGTTCCCACCAAATTTTTTTTTATCTGTTATTTTTTAATAAATTTTAATTTTATTTATCTATTATTTTTAAATAATTTTATTTATCTATTATTTTTAAAATTTTAATATAATTTAATTTATTTTTTTAATTTATTTTTTTTCAATAAAATTAAAATTAATTAAATTTGATAATTTAATATTAATTACGTAATTTAATACTAAATTTAAATTTATTTATTATTTCTTAATTCTAGTGAAAATAATAAAAGTGATCGATAAAAAAAATAAAAAAAGTAAAATACAAAAACTATATGTAATATAATAATAATAATAATAATAATAATAAAGATAACAGGATGGGTTTAGAGAATAATGAAGAGAACATAGGTTTTTCTTATTAACTTTTTATCGTATGTATTTTATAAAAAAAAAATTATATTTATAGGTTTATAGATATAAATTATATAAGTAGACATAAATATATAAGTTACAAACAATTAATAAGTTGGAAATTTTAAATTATAAAATAGGAGTTTAAACTTGATTTATGGATATTCATAAATTCATTTATTTACAACACTCATCCTTGGATATCCATAAAAATTAAAATTGAAAAATTGTACCTCGTTAAAATCTTACTAGAAAAAATCTAATGGGATAAAAATTTAGTGAAAGAAAAAGAGTATACAATATTTACAATACATATAGTAAGCTGTCTCATTAAAAAATTTATCAAAAAAACTCAATGGGATAAAACTTTGGCTAAAAAAAAAAGAATACAGAGCAATGTATTTTACTTCCCCTCATAAAAATATATCTTTAAGCCTACATATTCCAATATTATATCTTAACTTTTCGAATGTTGCAGTGGATAATGTTTTGATGAATAAATCTGCCAAATTCTCACTTGAATGAATTTGTTGAATATCTATTTCACCTTTCTTTTGAAGATCATGAGTGAAGAAAAATTTTGGTGCATTGTATTTCGTTCTATTACTTTTGATGAACTCTCTTTTTAATTGAGTTATGCATGTTGTATTATCTTCATACAATATCGTTGACATATTTTCTTCAAAATACAAGCCGCATTGTAACACCCTTACAATTTCAGTCATACGAATTTAAACGATTAGCTAGAATTTTTTTTTCTTTTCTCATCTTAAAAATCATATACTTAACTAAATAATTCATTGATTTTCAATTCTTATTCATTATTCAAATTACAATATCAACTTGTCACTAACTTATAACTGTTCAAATTTACTATTCATTTTACAAAAATATGGTAATATAACGGCTATAAACTTAACTAACCACCTGAAAAACAAACAAGCCACAACCCCTGAGGGACATAACAGTTTGTAAACTATAAATCATTCTCATCCATACATACATTCTCAATTTTCAAAACAAACTACTCAATCAATCCACTACCTGCCATTCATATACTTATATATATATACATAGATTACTGTATCATTACAAACCAATTTTTTTTTTACTTTAACATTTACAAATGTATATATATACATGCCAATACAAAAATAGTTATATTATCTCTTTTCTTATTAAGTTGCTCCTGATGTGTACTATTGCTCCAAACTCTCTTTAGTAGCTACACGCAGTAAACATTACGTGCTGAGCATTAAATATGCTCAGTGGTGACTAAAAATAGTAATATTTTCCAAACATGTATAACTTCATTTATTATGCAAAAATTCATTAATCTTTAATAAAAAATACAATTACTAATATTCTTAACAATCATTTCAATTTAAATTCAATAATTTGATAAATTTTTCAATTTAGTTCTTTATTTTTCATTTTATTATGAAATTTTTCTTTTTTTTCTTTTAATTACAAAATTGCCACTAGTTTACTCATTTTCACTTTTCATCCACTTTTTGGCATACAAAGTTACTAATTGTTCCTTATTTTAACTTTTTATGTAAAATTACATTTTAATCCTTTTACTTTTTAAAAGTTTATTGTTGGACTGTTTATTCACTAAATTACCATTTTATCATTTTTATTCATTTCTTTATCACTTTTACCCATTAACACAATATTTGAAAAAAATTTCGTTTTACCTCTAAACTTTTTTATTTCTTTTCGATTAGGTCATTTTTCATC
>CM075808.1:63685613-63782613 GCA_037975025.1 Excoecaria agallocha
TGTTAAACTTAGAAGAACCTTGTTGAACTGGTTGTCGAAGTTGCCTTTCTATTTTCTGAATATTTATTAACATACTTGGTTTAACATCCAAAATCACCTTTGGTTTGCTTATGTGTTCATTGCCTGAAAATGAAAATTGTTGCTTTCTGGCACCAGCTTATTGACTTTCCTTTCCCGGTCTTCCTTCCCTCTCCTTTCTCTGTTTCTTTCCTTGGTGAATTTCCCAGCATTTTCTCTCTTCTCTGCTTCGTTACCTGCTACTCAGTGGCCGCCACCTTCCTCTTCTCAAATTAAAAACCAATTACAACCAGTTACTCATTCACCATCAAGTGGTGGCTGTACTTATTAGCCATGAAAGTCTATTCATAGACAACTGAAGCTTTGGAAAACCAGTCTAAACTCCCAATTCCAGCTATAGATCTTCCATGGCAAGTAATTCAAAAGTTCAGCAGCATTATATCAGCAAAATTGAATTAAGTTGTTTTGGTTGTACTATCTCTTTCATTCTTTCTTTTTTTTTTTTTTTTTTTTGAAGCATTCAAGTAGCATGTGGTAACGATCTTCATTGTGGGTATTTTTATTCTTCCATTTTCAAGAGTATTTACGTGGCTTCTTGAGAGGATAGTACTTAACTTGAGAAGGAGATTAAGTTTCACTGTGAACAAGGACGGGATGATGATGTCAACCCTTTTACTTCTGATATTGGAACCAGTCTGATACATGTCCTGAAAGAGGGAGATAAAAGAATTGGATCTGTGCAAGTGTTAGATCAATAGTTTTTGGGAAAGAATCGCTATTATTTTGGATGGCAATTTACAGCCTTATGTGGAGTGGATCAATGTTGGTTTTAGATTGTGGGATTCTACTTTGTGATCTAGGTTCATTTGGTATTTTTTGTGCAGTTCTGGTATGTTGGCAGTGGATGAGTGGCGTCGTCATGGAGGAAAGCTTACATTGGTGGTGGTTTTTGTGAGGGAAAGGATAATGAAGGGTGAGAAAAAGGAACAAAGAAGAATAAATAAAATCTTGGAGGTTCATGATCCATTTTGATAAAATAAAAAGAATCAGCCGGAGTTGTACTGGCAAAAAAAAGTACAGGTTTAGTTGGTCACTAGGCTAAATAATTTATTGGCTATTACAAATGCACATAGATGAATGTTTTGGCATATGTACATACATATATATGTATTTGTACCCGCATTTATCCTTATTACTGCTAACATGAATACCTTTAGCTGTTCATATTTTAATATCTTGCTATGAATCATGAAATTAGGAATTTTCTTGAGAAGTAACGCATCTAAATTTGCATGTAGTGGGTTGTGCCAACTACTAAGTTATATGCAGTACATGGAAAAGAATACTAGGAGATGGAATCCCTTTTTCTGTAGTTTTGGCAACACAACAGTCAGAGAATAGGGGGGATAATAAGTCAGCACATAGATGCAGGGTGTCAGAAACAAAGATGCTAAGAGGGAAGGTCTTGCTTGAATTCTATAGTCAAATGGATTTTGTTAGAAACTAGGATGCTAAATCATTCATTTATTCTCAGTCCCAAAGAAAAATCTGGGGGAAGTTTATGATTGCATACGAAACTTTTACATTTTTCTTTTGAAATTTGAGCACAATGATGTGTTTCAGATACTGGCTTCTCTTAAAGTATGAGTGCTTGGATACATTTTGTTTGAGCTGAATTTTGCTAAAACGAGAGCAATGGAAAGGGTGTTCGAAGATGCCATTTTGTTAATGAGATCCAATGGGTCTGTTCATTCTTTATTGGAATTATCCTTCTAAATGTTCCAGGGTAATATGTTATTTGTCATTTTAATATTTGGTGTAACGCAAGCAATCAGTTTCATCTTTCCGTGAATTTTATGATTGTATCAATAGGGACCAAATTATTCATTCGAAAAATTGAAACCCTTCTTATTGGATGCTCATGATACTTCCAAAAATTTGATTTTTTTTTTAATTAATGGAGGAAGAATAGGATCCTATTGTATATGGATGTAAATATCTTTTATAGATAAATATTTAACTAAATATGCGAGATTTAAAGACAAAAACATAAGACTAAGCAACTCGAACCTTTCCGCTATAATCTTGGATCTCTTTTTCTGTTTTAAATCAATCGAGTCAACAGAAGCTCACGAAGTACCAATCTGTTATCTTCTCAAGTAAAGTACAGTGCAATTTTGATTAAGTATTGTTTTCTTTTTGTACATTTATTATTTGTTCCTTGAGGTGATAAAAATCGGGGAATATTATCCTGCCCGCCTTACTTCTTATACCTGCTTTCCTTAGTGGTTCAGGGCAGTATGGTCGAGGACTAGTGGTTACCTGTTTATGCAGTGACATTTAGGAGAAATTGCTGCAGTGATTGGGCATCATTTTATTTTCTTCTATATGTAATTGGTGCAGGTTACTACCTTACCATGTAGTAGCGGATTATGAAGCTGAGGAGGATGATAGAATCCTTGATTCTGACACAACAGGTCAGATGCCATCTCGATCTCAGCAGTGGGATCACAATATTGCAGCAAAAGTTGCTGAGTTCACAGGGACATTTGAGAAGCAGGCCTTAGCTTTTAACATAATTACCCGTAAGCGAGCGTTGGGGGAATTCCGTTCTGAGGAGAGATTGATGGCAGAGCAGATCCTTCTCCAGGACGAGAAGAGGCTTCTCTTGGAGCTGAAAACTGAAATGGATGCCAGAGAGAAAGCTGCTCAGTTGAGAATGGCGGCCATGGTTCATGCAGAGCAAGTTCGTGCAGAATCACATGCTCATGCAGAGATGATGGGTCCAGCCCCAATCAGGGGAAGTGCACTTGGATCGCAAGGCAACAACGTTCCTATGGGTCATGACATGGGTGAGCAAGAACATGGTGTAAACCCTGATCAGATGATGAATGGTTGGGGACACAATGCACAACGAGATGAGAAGGAGCCATCTGAAGATTTCTTGAATGACGAGGAGACTGAAAATGGAGACACTGTTGCCCAGGGTGAGTGGCGAGAAGTAGGCGAATTTGATCTGAATGCTAGATGAATCACAAATAATTGTCAGCTGGGAAAAATGTCCATAAGAATGAGAGATTTGCCTTTGGACATCGATGCTCTCCTTCAAAGGAGTGAACCAAGCAAAGGGTGAATAAAAGGTAGCTTCTGGAATAGATGTCCTGTGAAAACGGTTGTCTGGAATGTATCAAACCGCAGATTCAGAGGATTTGGCCTTTGAATCCAACTTACTTTGTGCTAAAAACTTGAGGAGTTCAAGCATAATGCGGAAGGTTTTCAAGATTTTTCTGAAACCGAATGGACGTATCTAATTTGTTAGGGAAGGATGATGGGCTTTTTTTTCCCCTCACAAATTACATCTTACATTTACGTTATATCTTAATGACCTAAATGTTTAAAATTCGCCTGCACTATTATTGTTCTTTCTATTTTCTCCTACAGTTTTTGAGTATGCGAGTGGGGCGAGAACTACATGTAGAGGGGAGGAGGCTCTATGGTCTTCCTTGTAATCATTTGATCAAACCAAGTGGCCATTAGATGACAAACTAAAATCCCATCATCACCGGCCCCCAATCTCTTCGAAGTCTTCAACTTTGTTCTTCACCATAAGAACGCTCTTATCTCTCTCTTTAAACTACGGTTATTTGCATCTGGGTTCGTCTATTCACTCCATTGTCGAAAAGTATCCTTCAATATATGGTATCTTCACTAATGCTCCTAACTGTTTGATAGTGAGCTTGTGAGAGATACTAATTTCCAAAGAATGGCGACTTGGCCTAAGGGTTAAGAAGAGTTTGAGAAATTAACAAGAAGGGCTAGCTCCTGATGATTCTTATGCTTCATGTTTTGATAGAAATCCAAGACAAGCATCGAATGTATTAACCAGAACAATCTGCTCAAAGTATCGTGCGCATTAATTCTTGAAAAATCTCATGACAGTTGGGGTAATTAATCCTATAATTTCAGGGTACAAACTGGTTGTTTCAGACAAAGTATGGTGGAATTTGTGTACTGACCTGTTATTTTAACGCGCATTTAGCTTCGAGTAGGCCAGTCCATATATTATATTTCAAATATGTAGTCCGCCTGCTTCCTATAGCATCCATAAAATATGACTCTCGTCTAGAATATTAATAGGTTGACAGTTGAATAGAATTTATTAATTGCTTATGCAGTTGCGGAACGTGAAGAGTCTCCATTAATCTATATAACATTCACAGCAAAACCCATCTCTCCATTATCAAAATAATGTCTTCCAAGGGGAAAATGAGTGGGAAGAGGTGAAGTGATTAGGTGGTTTGTACAGTCCATGTGCATTTAGAGTGGAATTGGCTTTGAAGCTTAAGGGTGTTCCATATGAAGCTATAGAAGAAGATTTGATGAACAAAAGTCGTCCAATACTTGTTGCATAAAATCCAGTTTACAAGAAAATCCCAGTTCTTGTTCATAATGGAAAACCCATTTGTGAATCCCTTGTTATTCACAAGAACGTTGATGAGAAATGGAAACAAAATCCCATTTTTCCTCATCATTCTTATGACATGGCCATGGCACGCTTTTGACAAGCTACTCTTCTTCTCTTCTTTGTTATTCAAGCTGGTAACAATGTTTTATTTAGACTTCATACATTTTTTAATCATTTAATTACAACCAAAGTAAATTGAAGACAAAAATTTCAATTATTTTTGGAAAATATTAAACGATCCAAATACACAATAAAATATGAAATATTTTGTGCATTACAGGAAGAATCAATTAGTGATAGAACTGATGATAATTTTATAGAAATTTCTCAATTAAAATTAAATATAATAAAATGTTAAAATTCTTAATTAGGACTTTATTTTTTATTTAATTTGTTTTGCTAGGTAAAAATATTGAAGATAATCAAACTAAAAATATATAAATAAAAAACATTATTTTAAAATTTGATAAACAATTGAAAAAACCACATTGTGTGAGTCATGTATGAATAAATTTTTTTTAAATAATTTTTACCTAGCAAAATAAATTAAATAAAAAATTATAATAGCGTCCTAGTTTGAGCTAGGGGCAATTATGTCTAAAGGGTATATAAATCAAACCCTCCCTAAATTAACGTCTCCAAATACCCATTTTTTTTAAGTGCAAAGTCACTCTGCGGCCTCTTAGTTTTTTAAATAAATAATTATTTTATCTTATTGTAATAAAATAATGCCAAAATTCAGAGTATTCCCAGAAATATTTTTCCAATATGAATTTTTCCTTAACATAAATTACTTTTCCAATTAGTTACTATTAAATTTAAAAATATACACATATTTAAAAAATATATCACGTTTAAATTATTATAAAGTAATATTGTTTATTTAAAATAACTAGTCAAAATTGTGCGTGATGCCAGTAGTACCTGTACAAAAGCTAGTAAAGAAAAGTTGACAATTTGATTGTTTATTATATTTAGGAAAAATATATATTTTCATGTCGGGACTATTCCATTGAGTTTTTGAACTTTAAAAACTATGGATTCTTATATTGTGATTTTATTAGATCTTTGTTTATTTTTTTTATTTCTTTAAATTTATGATTTTGCTCCAAAATTATTTTATTTCTCAATTTTTTTTTCAAATACGTACAATACTTATAAAATCACATCAGGATATTTAATTCAAAATTTTGAGATAATTCAAAGCAAACTTGCTTTACTTTAAAAATTTCAAGTCACATAATAAGCGGAATTATAAAGTTACTATAGGATTGTTAAAAGTATTTTAGAGAGTGGATTCTGAAGTTTCGAACTTCTATCAATTTTTTATATTCATTAAAATATCATCATCTTGCCACAAAACCTAAAAATTTTCATTTTTTGAAAAAATAATTTACAAACTCAGCGGTGTAGAAAACTTTCAAAACATTTAGAAGAATTCACTATAAAACAGAATGTGTTTAAGAATTATTTTATAAAAAAAAAATAGAGAGCATTTAGATTTTATTGCAAATTTATGATATTTTAATAAATATAAAAAATTAAGAAAAATTTGAAATTTCAAAATTTAATTTTCAAAATAATTTTAAAAATTTCAGAGTAACTTTATAATTCCGCTTAAATGAGTTAAAATTATTAATATAAAGTAGACTCACCTTGAATGGTATCATAATCTTGTATTAAATATTTTGGACTTATTTTATAGATTTTTACGTGTTTGGAGAAAAAAAATGAAATAAAAAGATATTGATTTATGGAAATATCATAAATTTAAAAATTTAGAAAACTCGCAAACACCTAATAAAGAGTAAAATTAAAATGTAAATTCTCAATATATAATTTTTAAAATTCAAATATTCAATTAAAAAAGTCTTTGTCAAAAAAAAATCCAATAATTTAGAAATTTAAATATGTGTTTCTCCTTATATTTATATTTATGATATATCTACATTTTCCAAATTTAAACTCATGCAATATGATCTATCTGTTGAGTATATTAACGAATTAAAAAGTTGAATTTAATTAAGAATTCACATGAAGTAGTACAATACTACAATGCATGGTTATTAAACTCGATTTGACTTGGTTAAACCGTAATTCAGTAAGCAATTCGAGTCAATTTAACATCAAAATCGAAAATAGTAAAAGCTTGGTTTAATTCGAAAAAAATTGAGTTGGCTCGAAAATCCTCAACTCGGATCCGACTCCGGTTCAAATTGACATTAAAACAAAAAGAAGATAAAATCTGATTTGGTCGCGTCATTGAATTTCTTGTGGCAGTGTCCAACAGATGCTATAGAATAGGTTCAGTGTGCCTTTCACTGGCATCATTGCATAGACATCCAATCAAATAATTCCAGTCGGATTGTGCTGAACCTTTTTTTAACTTTTTTCTTCTTTTGCATTCCCACAGCTTAAATTAATTAAAATTGCATTATATATATATATATATATATATATATATATATATAATTTTTTTTTCTTTTGTCCTAAAAGAAAAAAGAAGCATAGTCTTTACCGATGCAATGTTCCCGCAGCCATGATTACGACCTGTCCATCACTACCCTCCATCTGCTAACGTCTAAAATTCAAACATTCAAAAATTTTAAGGGTGATGCATAGACTTTTTTTTTTAAAATATTTTTAATTTTATTAAAAATACAAATAATATGTATATATTATAAAAAATTATATAAAATACATTCTAAACTTGTCATATTACTGTTATCTCTACGTAATTTCTATATGCTTTTTTTAACATGCAACATGAAATATGATATTTTTAATAATTTTATGTAATAATTTGAATTTAATTAATTCAAAAAATAATTTATTAAATAATAATAATTTTAAAAAATTATATACAGTAGAATCAAACATTACAATAACTCATAATTAATTATTCTAAAAAATTATAAATAATAATTTAATCATTGTTATGCACTGTGGTACGTATAATGTGGTTAACAATTTGAATTGGGTTATCAATTGTTTGAATTTTTCACTCATATATGTTTGTATTCGTATTGATATGTTGAATTTTGTGTATTAGTAGGTTACTTTCTATTTGCTTGCCCATAAGCTATCCTTTAAGTTTATCAAAACAATCATCATTTATTGCAAAACTAACTATAAATCGAATTTAACTTCATAGTACTTAAGCAATTACATTAGCAAAAGGTACAAAAAAGTTTTTGTAATTGTTTAATTATATGTTTATTTTATAAATTTTAGATGTTATGGAGCATGATTTAATTCAAAGAGTAGATGAAAAATGGAAATAAATATGATGATAGAGACGAAGATGAAGATACGGATGAAGATAAAAATTGATAATTAATGATAATTGTTCATCACCATATTAAATGAATTTATTTAGATAATATGTAAACTTATTTAGATATTAATTACTTGTGTTTGGATAATTTATTTAATTCTTATACTTAAAAACTTTGTTGATCTTAATATTTTTATATTGATATTTGGTAATTAGCAAATTTTTCAAATATATTTTGAAATATCATATTTTTATTTTTTAATAAATAATTATATTTAAAAAAATAAAAAATTTTGAATTAATTTGATTCAATCAATTAATTCTTGATTCAATTAGTAAATCAAGTCGATGTACAAACATTACTACAATGCCCATGCGATATTACAGTTGGACGTAAAATATATATATTATATATATCTGTCCGATTTAACACAGCACATGTGCGCCCTGTTTACACGCACACAATGTACCATATTGCTTTCACGTGAACTAAGAAATAATTGACAAAAGTATTTCAAAATAATAATAATAATTTAATAGAAAATTTATATATTATTAAAAAAAAACTACTTTTGGATAATAACTTGCGTATGTATATATATGCTATTAGATTTGGTGGAGCCGCAAGAAATTTCCTCTATTATATGTCTGCAATGAAGCAATTAAGGACAACAATTGTAAATGTTTGAATATGGATGGGAAAGATGTGATATTGTTGAGTACATGGTTTAGCCCGTATGCTCATAGAGTGCAATGGGCACTAAAGCTCAAGGGGATTGAATATGAAGTTGTGGAAGAAGATGCATCCAATAAAAGCCATCTTCTTCTTAATCTGAACCCAATCACCAAGAAAATTCCAGTCCTTATTCATGGTGGTAAACCCATCATTGATTCCCTTGCTATTCTTGAGTACATTGATGAGACATGGAACCATAGCCCCATGTTAATGCCTCAGGATCCTTACGACAAAGCTACTGCACGTTTCTGCGCCGATTTCATCGAACACAAGGTACCCTTCATTTTCTCATATTAATGTCTTTTGTATACTCGATCGTATTCTTTCTCTCTCTTTTGGTAATATTACTGTAATTCTTATATTCTTCTATTCCAATTTATCTTCTTATATTCTTACTGTTTGAGGTGTAACGTGACAAATACATTGGATTCTGACATCGGCAATTTGCACCAATTATCTCTAAATTTTTAATCTTCTATTTACTATATATATCTTTCAACTTCAATTTTTAATGAAGAAAATCAAGCCATCAATTGTTTCTTCGGTCAAGTCTATTTACTATATATGTCTTCTATCGTATTTAAATTTCAATCTCTCTTTTTATTATATTCTGCTGCTGCTTCTGCTTAAAAGATCTAAAATTGATGATATATATATGTTTGCTACAGTTGCATAAAGCTATGAGGAGAATAGCAGCATTTAAAGGAGAGAAAAAAGAGAAAGAAGTGAAAGCAGCAAAAGAAGCATTAACAAGTATAGATGGAATGTTGAAAGGGAAGAAGAAGTTCTTCGGAGGAGAGTCGATTGGGTTTGTTGACATTGCTCTTGGATGGATCATTTTGTGGTTAGAAGTTCTGGAAGAAGTTGGGTGTGTTAAAGTATTTGAAACTCATGAATACCCTTTCATACACATCTGGATGCTAAATTTTTCTCAACTCCAACTCATAACTGAGACTCTGCCATCCAAGCCTGATTTGCTATCTGTTCTTCAGAGTTTCTATGGCGGAGAATCTCTATCGCCGACCATCCCTCTCTCGTCTTCCAAGAAATTTATCAACATGATTCAAGAGACAATTAATAATCAAGATTTAGAAGCAGACACGGAATTAATTATAGAGAAGATTCCGTCCGTTCGATTGCTACATCAAATGACATCTAAGAATAGTTGTTAGTTTTACCCAATTGAGTAGATAGGACACTGTTATTTCAATGGAGATTAGATCGCATATCAAAATATCTTTCATATGTGTTCAGCTATGTTGCTGTCCGTATTAATTAGAACCTTTGAATGTGTGTTTGGCTTTTGCTTAGTGATGATTAACATATGATTCGATCTCTAGGTTCTAGTCAATGACAATGAAAATAAAATAATATTTTTGTGTTGGCATATTATCTGAATGATTATATTTTTTATATCGATAAAGTGAATGGTATGCTCTGTGAAGTGCATTATTAAATAAAAATAAATGAGTTTTTATTTTGAATTAAAAAATACACAAATTGTGTGACTCACAGTCAATATTAGAAGTGTATAAGATACGATACAATTCGAAGATTTAAAAGTCTCCGTATTATTTTAAAATTTTAAATATTTTAAAAATTAAATATTGATATTATCTTGAAAATTCAGGATAATTTAGCACAGTTATTCGGTTATTTCGATACTAAATAATACAGTATAATACAATTTAGTATTTTGAACAATTCAATATTTTTAAAATGTTATAAAATAAATTCACACAATAATAAATATAAATACAATTAAACTATCCCAACAAGTACAATTAAAATTTAAATCAAAATACATTAATTAAAAATTAACATCTGGCTGTCTTTCTCTACATTATCCTGACACTGATTTCAGAATCTTGAATAATATCTAAAAAAAATAACACAGATTTTAAATAATTAGATCACCAAAAAATATAAACATTAAATAAAAAATTAAAAAAATATTATGTGAATATAATAATTACTCGATTCAAATTTTTCAAATTCTTCAATTGATGCATCTGAAGCCAAAAAGTGTAGCTGATCTCAACTATTTTCACCAATTCAAAATGTTAAAATCAGGAGAATTTTTTACTAATTTATCAGTCAAATAAGCATCTAAATCTTCTTGAGATACAACTTACTCTTTATCCTCGTTTTTCAAAAATCAAGCATCAATATCATCATCGATTTCATCAGAATTAGGTAGTGGGGCTATAATTTGATTAACATTAACCTCTTTCAATTTTTTATATTCTTCTATCTATCTATTCAAAGCAATTGTCACTTTAGAAACAATTTCTCTGTCTCATGCTCTTTGTAAAAAGTTGTGTATTTTGAAACTAAAAATTTCATTTTAAATCTAGAATCCAAAGAATTCGAAGGAAGAGAGAAATGGAAGAAGACAATAAAGAGAGTAACCGACAGAAAAGGGGAGAGGTGGAGACCAACGAGCTAAAATTTGCAGAGTAAGGGGTAGTGGCAAGAGGTGAAGAAGCTGGGGGATCATGGTAAAGGTAGAAAGGAGGCAGAAAGAGGGAAAGAGTGAATGTAGATAAACCTAAACCTAATTTGTATGTTACCTCAAATAATTATATTTTCAATATTTTTAAAATTATTAACTACTTAATTCAATTTTTTGCTCCCTCCAAAAATCCAAAATAAAAAATTTGCCCTTTTAAAAAATTTTAAATATAAATTTTAATCCTAAATTCAGTTTTTTATCATTAAAAAAATAATTTATATTTACCATTATTTATAAAGATGAGAGTAAATATAAAATATTTTTAAATGACTATTAATAAAATTATTTATAAAATAAAGTATTTTATAAGCCAATGTTACTTTCTTTTTCTTTTTTGTTAAAAGGAAGATAGATGTTTCAAAAAACTTTGGAGAACAAAATACAAATATAACTCTTATTGTAATTTAAGAAATCTTTATATCTCTCTTTTATGTATTACTTCATATTCAAGTTGTTTATCAAATATTTTAAATAGATACTATAGTCGTTTTATTGGCATATATAGTTGAATACTTAAATTCAATTTTTATAATGAAAAATAATTAATTAAATTTCATATCGCAAAAAATCATGCATTTAGTATGATATTAAATTGATAATATGATTATGTACTCATATTAGTACATTCAATAATTGATGATATAAATGTAAATAAAGTTGATTGATAAAATAATTACATACTCATATAATTATATTAATTGATAAAATTTTATTATATATAATAACTATAGATAATCACATTATTGATTTAAAACTCTATTACTAATATAAGTATTATGCAAAAATATATACATACTAGTTGAATGACACTAAAAATAAATAAAATTAATTAGTAAAATGATTATACACTCATATAATACATTAATTGATAATATTTTATTATATATAGCAAATATATTTAATTATATTATTAATTTAGATATTCATATAGGTATTATCCTAAAAATATATGAGTATTAGTTAATTGATACTCGAAATAAATAAAATTAATTAATAAATGTACTTATGTGATAAATTGTTTAACTTACATATATATATATATAGATATTTATAAAGAAAATTAAATAGTAGTTAAGTAATATTAAAGATAGATTAAATTAAATACAAATTGTTTTAGTTATATATATATATATATATATATAATTATTATAATAATTAAATTATATTCTTAATAATTAAAATATTTAGTTTAATTTATCAACTAATTATTATCTTAATTTTGTGTATTAAAATATATAATATAAATAATTATGAAGTTAAATTTATGCAGTACATATATAGGGGTGATAATGGAGTGGGTGGGGTCGGGAATTGCACCCCCACTCACTGTCTCGCCAGTGACGGTAATTTTCCATCTCTTCCCCCGATTCAATAACGGGGAAGAAATTTCCCCCGACCTTAGCCCGCACAGATCCTCGCCCCCCATGGGGAACCTCAACCCCTGTGATTGCAAATCAAAGCTAAAAAAACAAGCCACCGCAAAATCTCATTGCAAGTTGTCAATAAAATACAAAAATTATAAGTAGCGAAAAGAAAAGCTATTAAATTTATCAACAAAAAGTGGAGAAATACCTTGAAGAGATACCAAGGAAATCCCAAATCCGATGTGGGCAAATGCAGAGAAGGAGACTGTCAATTAAAATGATAGCCTGAAGAGGAAATTAGTAGATTTGGATATATAAATAGAGAGGATTAGGGGAGATGCTCTTCGTGTATTTTTCCTTTTTCATCAACTGTAAAGGTCACAAATTTGATACATCTTCATATTTAATTGTGGTCATATAAATCTACTGCATTTAATTTGACATTCCGAATGCCGATGACTACATATTAAACGCAACTCATATAAGATCTCCTATCTACATTAACCATAAAAAACTATCATTGTAAATCCATAAACCCTATGAAGATCATAACTATTTTGCAATAATTAGGACACCATTTATGAGTTAAATCACCGGTTGTATCTCTTGTATTTCAAGGAACCCAAATCTAATTTGAGAATTTAACAAGAGATAAATTGACTACATAAAATAAAAAAAAAAAGTCAAAACTTACTCTTGTTTCTGATGGACAAAAACCTGATAAGAAGAAGTAACCAAAATGTCTACACCAGCTTCCAAATATTCTGAATAAACCTACGAAAGCCAAATGAAAAAAAGAAATGAAATAAACACATTAACATGTGCAAAACGAAAGCAAAAAAAAAGAGATACCCTTTTGATGAGGTCAGGTTCTTTAATAAAACAAATGGCACTCCAAAAAGGGTCATTAATGGTGGCACCGTTTCTCTCAAGCTGAGTGGCGAATTCGCCATCAACGATAATTTTGGCCTCCGATCAGCCGATGTGAGGGAGAGAGAGGAAAGAGGACGTCTGTAAGGGAGGAAGAGAAGAAAACGGTAGAGTAAAGACTTGGAGTGAAGTTAGGATTTTGCTTGCCTATTTATATACAATGGCACATTTGTAAATAATTAAAAACCTAAGGATTTATTTATAATAATATCTTAGGACGGATACCTCATTTTCTGCCCCGACCCCAAAATCACAAATGAGAATTTTTTTTTATCCCCATCCCAGGAGAGGGAAAATTCGAGAATTTTTCACCCCTTTCGGATCGGGTTCCAGTCGGGATCAGATATTTTCCGTCTTGTGATCATCCCTATACATATAGAATAAAATTATAAGTAATATATATATATAGTATTGTATATAATAATTAATAAATATAGGTATTTTCAGTACAAGATAATTTGGTACAGTTCAATACGGTTCTTGATCCAAATATATTTAAAATATCCAAATCCATTTTAAATAAAGTCAACGGTATAATTTGGTTCGGTTCTAATCAAAAAGTCAATGGTAAATTTTGGTTTTGAATATTTTTTTTCAATATTTTGATTTGGTACCAAAAAAAATTATTTTAAGTGCTACCTCTTAAATTTTAATCCAATAATAATTACATAATTTTTTAATTAAATTATAAAAATTAAAATAGAATAATTCAAATCCATTTAAATAAAGAATCAAATAAATGGTAAAATTCAAATATTCTGTTTTTGCTCAAAAATAAAATTATATTATTTTTTAAAATAAAAAATAAATACCAACTTATTTAACAAATTAAGTTTACAGCAAAAAGTCGAACACATTTTTCATTTTTATTCACACTTTCATGCACATTTCTGTTTCACTTTTTTCTTCTTTTTGTTGCGACTTTTGAAACCTTTCAAATTTAAAATATGATTAATAAATATTTTTTTATCACTTCAATTGGCACTTGTAAGAAAATTTTACCTTTTTATAATTTTTAATATTGTATTTATTAATTTTTGCTTTAATTGATATTTTGTTATTTTATAAATTATTTAAATTTTGATAAGTTAAATATGTATTTTAACACTAATTTCGAATAAAATAAAATAGGTAATTTAAGTGATAATTAATTAAAATAAAATATTTTTTTTTGTTAATTTTGATAGTATTGACATTAAGCGAATTATTCAGCGGTTTCAAAATATAAAACTGCATTGAAGAATAATTATAAAAATTATATTTTTATTTGATTTTAAATATATATTTTTTTAATTTTAAATAAAATATATTGATATTATATAATTTATATATTTTTAATTATTTATATTAAAATTATAATGTGTGTATTAGGTCATCTTGTGGTCCTACCTCCGTCACCGCTTATCAATATGCACACATTTAAAATGACAAATGAATTTAAATATGCCAATTAGAGAAGCTAAATAATGCGTATAATAGTAATTTTCCAAATTTCTATAATTGGTAATACAACTGTTATTTTTAAATTTATTCAATAATGGAAATGATTAAATGCCAAGTGGGCCCTAATAGGATCTTTTCAAAATCTTTCTGCATGCTAATTTGTCTTTTTTTCGGTCTTCTGTACGTCGGTGAATAATGATCAATGCGTAGTGCTACAGTTTGCACATTATTGGGAGCAGGTGGCAAAGTATGAAAGCACTTGTTTCATTTTGTTACACATTCAGCAAAATCAATCTTTCCAATTCAACATCCCAAAACATGATATAATTTCACCAGAAGAAAAAAAAAATTATTATCATAATATTAGATGTAAAAAAAATCAAAAATATAATTAATTGTAAAATCGATTTTTATAATTAATCAATTCGATAAATTTAATTATAATTTTTAATTTTTATATTTTTTTATTAATGATTACAGTTTAAATTAACTGGTTCATATATATTATAGTTTTATTTTTATATCTATATTTTTTTTATTTTTTTTAAATTTATATAAAATAATATTTTAAAATATATTTAAAATATCTTTTTATTTTTATACCTTAATTTTTTATATTTTCCTATAAAATTTATATAATACTTTAAATTAAATTTATATTATGTAATTTTCTTAAATTATATAGTAATATTTATATATAGTATCTAATTAACTTTTATATATATTATTTTTTATAATATATTGGTGTTCATATTTCACTTAACATCATTTAATTATATTTTCTTATATTTTAGAGTTTATATTATAACATTTAATATTATCCAAATTTTTATTTAATTTATAATCAAGCATATTATAATTTTCAATAAATATTAAATTTATTTTATAATATTAGCTATTAATTTATATAACATGAATTTTGGCTAGTAAATTATATTTGTTCTGTAATTTTTATATTAAATTGCTTTACATATTTGAAATTAAATTGAATTTTATCTATTTTCTTATAATTTTATGTTATAAATTTTAATGGTTAATCGAAAAATACTGGTTAATCAAACCAAAATCGATGGATTGATTAACCGAATATAATAAACTGATTAATGGTTAATAATTTTAAAAAATTGATATTAATAAATTAGTTAATTTTTTTTAATTTATGAACTGATTAATTGGTTTAGCTCGCCCCTGCATAATATATAATTGTTCTTTCCTTTTCACATCTAATATCCATGCTTTGCAATTTGCAAATAGATAGTATGAAAGTCCATGCCTGATTTTATTACATAAATTTAATAAAATTAATAATTTCATCCATAATCACTTAGTTTTTGCATAAATAATATTCTAATCATTATATTTCGATTGAGAATAATAAAATAATTCAAATATTATTTTATAACAGTAAAGTAAAAAATACGGGATAATTATATTTTCGGTCACTAGTGTGCGCAAAAATTTTCAGTTCAGTAAATTCAAATACTATTTTTTCCATAATATTCAACAAATTAGACTCCATTTTATTCTCTTCTACCCTTGCACTAGTAGGTGGTTGATCAATCATCTACTGAGTTAATAATTTCTATACGTGCTGGTGACTGAAAATGCAATTATCTGGTATTTTTTATTTTACTATTATAAAATATTACTTGAGTTATTTTATTGATACCTATTAAAATATAATGACCAAAATGTTCCGTGTGCGAAAATTAAGTGACCAAAAATAAAATTATCCACACAAAATAGGATGTAAATTATAATTATAGCTGTCTTCGTTGTCGAAAAAAATTATTACTTAATAGACAAAAATGATGCCGTTTTAAAAGTTTCAAATTTTTAATTTTTGATTATTAATTGAATTAAATAGGTACACCAAATTTACATATTTTATTAATTGAAATAAAACCAACTATTTGATTGATCAAATCCAACTAATAGAATTAGGTGGATTCATTTTAGTTTTCCGTTTGGTCTAAGAGGTTTTCCATGCCATTATTTCTGCCGGCGAAGATTGCACAGAATTTGGCCAGATGACTGCTAGGAGTTTTTAAAGGTTCTGTAAAGATAGAACTGTTCAAAGGTGGATTAGATTCAGTCCATCTAAAATTTTCAACGGATGTAATTCAATTGAATTCAACTGCATTACAACTTATGCTTTTTATATTGGATTGATCGATTTGTATTGAATTACATGAGTTATATCGACGGCTTATGATGAATTATAAACAACATATAATTTATTAATGATTCATACTTAAATGTTTTTTTTTAATATAAAACATTAATTGCATTGCTTAAATTTTTTTTAAAGAAAGTATGTTTCAATTTGTTTAATTTTTTTTCTAAATTTCAAAAACATTTTTATTAGTAATTTCTTAAGATGTGAAATTAAACAGTTTAGTTACAATTCATTAGAAAAAAAGCTTCAAAATTGTTTCACAATAATTAATAATTCCTATTACACAATAAAGAATAAGTTTAATAATTTATATTCTATCATAAATTTGATTAATAAAAAAATGAGTAGATTAAGCAAGTATTTCCCTGTATTATGCATGCATAGTTTTGGATGCTATGAGGAGTTCAACAAATGACAACACACAAATACATACACACACAATTCCATAGCAATTTGCTGGAAGTACATTAATTCATTTAATCCATAGCTCACTTATAGTGTCAAAGCCAAATTATTTGATGAATTAATGAAAATAAATCATTATTATTAACAATAAAGAAGAGTAAAAAAAGCTTCCTTTTCTCTTTAGCCTCCACAAACAAATTTAGTTTCATTTTCTACCTGGATTCAAAGGTTTTTATTTTATTTATCTAATTTTGGGGCTGCCTTCAGTTCATTTACGGACGGCAACCCCTCTCCTCTTTCGTTTTATTTTTATTAAATTCATATTTGTGTCTTTCAATTTTTTTGTGTGTTTTTTCGTTTTTCTTTAATTTTCTCTTTAATAATTTTCAGATCGGTATAGATCTGAAGTTTTAAATTTTATTTTTTATTTGTTTTTGATTTTTTATATTTTGGTTTCAATAAACTTAAATCTGAAATTTTTATTTTAGATTTGATTTTCGTATTTATCTATATTTTATTTGTATTTTTATAAATCTGGTTTATTTAATTAATGTTGAATTCAATTTAATTTTTCATCATACAAATTTATCCTCCATATTTGGAGGTTATTGTCTTCGTTTATGGAAGTTTTTGTCCTTTTGACATGAGTTTTTTCATGAACAACATATAAATTGAGTTTTTCATTAAAAGCCAGATTGTCCGTGGCATGTTATAATGATCTATTGTTTTTATCAAAAAAATTCAAAAATATATTTCAGTAACTTTATTAATTTCATACGTTTTGTGTATTTTTAAATATTTTAAATTTATTTATACTTTTAGATGTATATTTTATATTATCAATGAAGATTTACATTGCATTTAAAAAAAAAAAGTAAAAAAGGATCTTTGAGAATTACATAATTTAGTTTGGGTTTGGAGGTTGGTGTTTTTGGGTTGGGCCTATTAGGTAAAATGGGTTAGGTAAATTTACTATTAACATGGTATATAGGTTGGGTTATTATATAATCCGTCACCGATGTTAATATATTCTCTTAAATTTAATATTAATGGGTTATAATAATATGATATTTTCTTAACAAAACAAAAGGAGTAGAGTTACTTTTATACAAGGAGAAAATTCTTAAAAAATTTTATTTTTCCGATGTTAAAAAACAAATCTCCATAGGTTTGTTGTATTTTGGCTGGGAAAATAAAAAATTACACAAGGTTTTTCTTTCTATAAAAACAACTCTTCTCTCTTTATTTTATTTATCCCAAAATTATCTATTTTCTTAAGGCGAAAAAAATAATCCTTTCTCTTTTTTATAATATTTCATATTATAATTAATTATTTTAGTGTCCGAAAATGTAGTGAATTATTGTGCTATTATATGTGGGATCGTTTATGAAAATTTCACTCTTTCCTATATTTTTCAGTATAATCATTCACACATTATTCACTTTTAGAATAATATACATGGTGAATTTATTAATATTGGTATATTAATCAAGAACAGATTTTGAGTTTCCTGAAAGGAGGAAACGGTAAAGCTTACGCTCAGCGTTTCTCAACGCAGGCGCAGACACTACTTCTGCAGCTCTACAATGGGTAATGGCCAATTTGGTCAAATCGAGGAGAAATTATTTATGATGTAATAATGTGAAATAATTAGATCTAGTAGACTGCATTTTGATGGAATAATGTGATTTTTTTTTTCCAAGAACAAGCAAACATGTTATGCATGCATTATTAAAGATATAAAGACCAGAAGAACTAAATTACAATTGCGACCATCATCATCCATTTTGAACCTTGTGAATCTTTGACTAGGTTACAAGAAAAGCCTTGCCTTAGTTAGCAACATTTAGGAGTTGTTTATAACCTTAGTTAGCAATATTTCGGAGTTTTTTTTTTTAACAAGACGTCCTTCTATGATGAGATTTCTTATGAAAAATTTTGTCCTTTCTGAATATCGATCCATAAAATTAATAAAATATTAATTACTTAATTTTTAGTTCTATTATTTCCTTATTATTATCATTATATTAATATCACCATTAAAATCATTTGCCGACGTTTTATAAGCTATATATTTGCGGCCTACGAATAAAAATTAATTCTAAGTCAATTTAGAAATATCTTATATAAAATGAATTTTCTTACGATATTTATGAATTGGTTGAAATTTTCTTTTTAATACGAAAAATATTAAGCAGCACAAAAATTATTAAAATAGATCTGTATTCAGTATTCGATAAACAATACTGACTTTTTAATGTTGTTTAATAACTCATTATATATCCATGAGTTTTTTTACTCGTACTAACCATCTTTCCATTGAATTCTTTCCCAATTGTTTTGTTATCAAGGACTCGGCAACGAAGGATATTCTACCCCAAGGTCGGAATGACGTCGTGTCTTTCGTTCAAGCACAAACTGCTGCTTTAACCACTTGGCTGGAATGTTGGCAGTAAAACATATTACATATATAATATTGCTGTCTTTTAATAAAATCCACCAATTCAATTAAAAAAAAGGGGGAAATTATAATTTCTCCTTTAATTTTGTTATCCACCATTGATCAAGCTGCGACTAATCTGGTATAATGCTTTTTCTTGGAAAAAACGAACATTGAAGACGACAAATTAATTTGTCTTTTAATAAAATCGCACCAATTTAATAAAAAGAAATATGGAAAATTAGAATTTCTTTCCTTTTTATTTGGCCATCCACGATTGACCAAGTCGTCACAAAGTTAAATATGTTTTTTAATAAAATAAGACTCTTACCTATCCATATAATTTTTATAATATTTTTTTTGATAAGCGATAAATTTTATAATCTGAAAAAAAATCACACTTAATAAAATATAATATAGCTTAATAAAAGTAAAATAATATTTTTATATTTATTTCAATTTTGTCCTTTTCATTGTGATAAGACCAAAAATGCCTTATCTTGCAAGAGGAGTAGCTGGCAGTTCGAAGGCGAGATGGAATGAAGGACCTGCAAAAACGGAGTGCCCGGTCGGACTCAGGCGTTAGCACTCCGAAACTTAAGTCAGTGATTTGGAAGTAAGAGCTAAAAGGAGAGATAGAGTCTCTAGAATTCAATACCTTATGTCATTGTATTTTTGGCTATTTATAGGAGATGTTTTGGGAAAAATGTGCTCGAGTGTCTTGGGGAGAAGGTAACTGATAGTTAGAGTAGGTGTGTGGCGATGTGACTGGAGGTAGGTGGAGAGTATAGGCGTTGACTTGTACTAGTGGACTGACAGAACAAGACGTCCCATCAATCCGATCGAAGATCACGCTTCTCCAGGTTATCTTCTAGCTCACGCTATTTTTTCCTGTTAACAGATTTGGGCTGTCTTAAGTACTTACTAGGCCAAATTAACTGGGCCTTTTGAAATGTAATTTTTGTAGTTATCATTTGTCCCCTTCCCAAAACAGGTTCGATCGAACGAGATGCATACTTGGTTATATTGGAGAGAATTTCGAGTTTTCTGAAAACGCCTAATTTGAGAAGTCGTACTCGTCAATTTTGGGCAACCGTTATGCATTTAATGCTTGCACATGTATCAAAGGCGATGCTTCGTTTGTTGGTGTGCATTCAACGCTTGCTCATGCGTTTAGGGCAAATTATATCCACTGCATTAATATCATTATCAATCTTTCTAATTTTTACATATTTTTCTCATTATATTTATTTTTATTAAATATAAAAGATGATATTTTAGTTTTTTCAAAATAATTTTTATAATATTAATGAAAATCAATAATTACATTAATTTATTTTTTTAAACTAATCTATATTTATACTATAATACGAAAATTTGTACATTATTAAATTATACCATGTTGATTTTTTTTTTAAAAAGAGAGAAATTAAATAATTACTCGACTACTGTATATGAGTAGTAATCCGGTATGTACTTATTTGAACCGTTAAATTATTATTATCTTAACAATCAGACGGTTCAGATAAGTGCACACCAAATAATATATATATATATATATATATATATATATATATATATATATATATATATATATATATATATATATATATATATATATATATATATCAAAATTCCTAATATTTAGCTGTAGTAATATTAATCAGACCGTCAAATTATTCAACTAATAACATTAATCAAAGATAAAGATCAATGTTTATCTTTTACACTTGATTTACTTATCATTTCATTGTTGGACTTATTTATAATTTCACGTGCACATGTTTTTTCTTTTTTTGCTAAGTTATAAATTTACATAAAACTCTCATTTTTTTTTTAAATTTTGCTCTCATAAACATATATTGCTTGGATTAATATAATGTTAAGATTACAATTTAATTAAATGTAATTCCAATTTTAATTAAAATACATAAAAATTAGGACTAGGGAATGTGGATTGGATCAAAACAACACTAAGTCAAGTAGGTCACTGTATTCTCATGGAAAAAAAAAATTAATTAAAAAGTATGTCATTGTATTCAAACACATCTTGAGTCTTTAGCACTCTTAAAAAATTATTTAGTGCTATTTAATATTTGGTACGTATTATTCTATGTTATTTGATGTCGTTCATGTTGAAATTTATATTTTTTTATTATTTTAATGGATATAGGCAGATTTTATGAATAAAATTAATTATTACTAATTTTAAGTATTACAGATTAATTAGAATAAAAATTATAGCTTTTTAAGTAGAATTTAGTACTAATAAATAGGTTTTAGAATTTTGTTCAATTTAGTTAATTAACATTATTTATAGAGCAAAGTTTTTATATATTGTTAACATCAGATTTGTGTTATGGCCATTGATATGCTTGAGTAGTTATGCATGTGCTTCATAGATATTTCCATCATAAGCTTTTCTTTTATGATAAGTTGATTTACGTTTGTATTATATTTAGCATGAAGAACTTTCTGATATATCTCTTTTTTTATAAAAAAAATTACCACAGTTAATTGTTAATATTTTCATTTTTTTAATTTGCCTCGGTTTTCTAGACAATAATAGATGTAATCTTCTCAATTTATCTTCGCTAATAATTGAATAATTTCAGCCATTGAGGCTACGTTTGGTATGACGTAAAGAAATGTAATGTAATGACTAACGTAATGGATTAAAAGATGTAATGTAATGTAATGCAATTTTGATTACATTACTATGTTTGGTAATATTAATAATGTAATGTAATAACAAATACATTCCTATGTTTGATTGTATTGTATATATGTTTTGAAATGTAATTATATTTATAATTATTAACTAATTTTTTTTAATTCGGGGGAGTGATTGAATTATCTATGCATCAAATTAAACAACTAACAGCTTATAATTGATCTAATAAATTATATTTAGTATGATTTTTTCCCCTGTCAAAATATCTGAAGTTTATATTGTTAATTATATTTTTAGGGACAGAATTTAAATCAAATTTTAATGAGGAGAAAAAATCGTCAGATTTTCGGCCATTTTGTAATTGTTGTGTATAACAAATATTGGTGCAGCGTTAATCTAATTTTAAGGAATTTAAAACTGTTGATAAAGGAGTGTAGAACACCTGCTTACTATTTACTATTAATTTCGACCATTAAAAATAAAAAAAAAAATCTAATATTCCAAGGAAATAATGTTTGACTGTTCAATATTGTGTACACAGAAAAAGTTATAATGGCCATGTGTGACATCACAAGGAGCCGGAAATGTTAGAAATCAAATCAAATTTAGATAGTTTTGGGTTTAATCTTGAGAGAGAGACAGAGAGGGGGAGGGAGAGGGGGTTGTAATCAGAAATACATGATTAAATGATAGAATTATGGAATACATCAAAAAATGTATTCAAGAATATATCTGTAATTTTGATTACATTACATTATAAGACAGTTTTGTTAACAAACACAAGATTAATTACAAAATTAATTACATTACATTACATGCTACCAAACATAGCCTGAATATAATTAATGCATGAGTTATTTGATATGTAACTATAAAATCTTAATTCTACCAATAGTGGCAGTGGAAAATTATTAAAAATACGTTTTATTAGTGATAATATCAAATATTATATTCTTGGATCCGGTCTAAGAGTGATAAACTCAATTAAAAGTCCAGTGACAAAAAACTCTAACTGTTATCAAGTGAAAATCAGGTTTATTGCTGTCCCATACCGATTTCAATGAAGCCAATCGAATGCGGTATCAATCAAATATGGATCATATCTTGCAAATTATCACATCAGCCATCCTAACTCTGCACATCGTAAATATAGCTAAATTTAGGATTTGAAAGTTATAGCCATAGGCACTATATATAACAAAAATCTTCAAAAGAAATATTAAAATATATAATTTTGTTCTTTCTCATTCAGTGATAAATTGCGTCAATAAGTCAAATATGTTAGGTATGAAATATTTTAAATTATAATTTTTCAATGCAAAATAAATTTGTATTATTAATATAAAAAATATATCTAAAAAATAAAAATAAATTTATAAAATTTAAAAATATATAAAATATACAAAACTAATAAAATTATTGAAATATATTTTAAAAATTTTTTAACGAAAACAGTGAGTAATAGTAACATACCGTAGATAATTTGACTTTTAATAAAAAATTTAATATATCTGTTGTCCACAAAAAAATTTATTACAGAAATACAAAAACTTCCATAAAAAAAATAAACCTCCAAATATGGAGGATAAACATAAACTTGTATAATAAAAAATTTAAATTACATTCAATATTAGCTAAGTAAACCAAATTTATAAAAATACAAATAAGATCTAGATAAACACGAAAATCAAATCTAAACTAAAAAATTTCATTTTTGAATTTATTGAAATAAAAAAAATATAAATAAAAAATAAAGAATAAAATTAAAATTTTATATCTATATTGATCTAAAAATTATTATAAAAAAATTTAAAAAAATGAAAAAATATATAAAAAAATTGAAAAATATAAATACAAATTTAATAAAAAAGCAAGATGAAAGAAGAGAGGGGTTGCGCTGTCGCCAGTAAATGAACCGACACAATCCCAAAATTGGATAAAAAAATTAAAACCTTTGATTTTAGGGAGAAAATGAGGCTAGGTTTTCTTGAATTGAAATTAAATATTATTTTATTTTATTATTTACATTTATCCTGCAAATGTTATGGGAACCGTTTTTCATGTTAGTCTTGCATTCAATTTTCATTTAAAAAAAAGTAAATTATTATTGTCGATGCAAAGTGATTTTTTCATCTCAATTAGTTATTTTTCTAATGTTAAATTAGTTACTAATAAACTAGAAAAAATTACGTGGATTTGATAAAATTTTATTAATTTTAGAAGATGATCTAACAATCAATGAAGGTGAATTAATTGAAAAAAATAATTAATTTAAATTTAAGAAAAATTATATTTAGCAATATTAAATATGAAGGCTATTTTTTAGAGGTAAAGTACCTTTGTTTAAGTATTTTTTTTTAATTTATGATCATAATTTTCAACTTAACTTAATTAATTAACTAATTTTTGTTAAAAATATGTCAATCTCAATTGTAATAATCAAATTAGCCACAACTATTATTATTGATCTAATAATATTTGAAATTAATGAATTGGGACAATTCATAAATGATAATACTCGGAACATTAAAACCATAAGGCCCATCATCAAGATACCATAACTAAGAGGTCCACAAAAGCCTTTCCAAGCCGATTGGCTGGCCACGGAAAATGAGACAGTTCAATTGGATGTGATATCTTCCTGATATGATGTGGCTATCTGACACACGCCACCGTTAAATTGTCATTATCTATATAGTAGGCTATAATTGCTTTAGAATAGACCATTATTCGAAGAACACTGTTCAAGCTTTCTCAAGCTCTATAAATAGCAGGTTTATATAGTAAAACACACGCTCATTCTCTCTCTAAATTAAATATATACTCTCTCTTTATTGCTAATTTAAGTATCGGAGTGCTAAAGCCCGACAAACACCTTTTGCAGGTCTTTTCTACTTTAGTCCGATCGAAATCTGCTCTCCTAACCATCGAACCGCTCCGTCTTTCCTGCATGGGAACTTTTCATTTGTTTGTGAAAATTTGTGATTTATCATTTGATACTTTTATTGAGAGTTGATGATTGAGCAAAAGCATCTAGCTCCCATGCCTATGGAGGAGTATGGATTCATAATCACGGAAGAGAACACCAATAGGCAAATATACTACGAAAGTCCCCAAGACTACGTGGGAGGATAGCACATGGTAAAAATCAAAATCCAGGGCTGAAAGAAAGCAAAAAATTATATGCCAAGGTCGAAAGGAAGCAAAATATCTTCCTTTCAAGGTATCGCATGACAGACGTAAGAGACTCTCGAAACTAGCATACTGGGAGGGATAAAACGGTCGTCCCCCTCCTTGTCTCTAGTCAACTCAGATAAGGGTCACCGCTCTCTTCGTCTCAGGGAAAAGGGAATGGCCTCACGACCCAAGTATTAGAACCAAAGGGTCATTTTGAAAGCATCTTTTCCTATAAGAGATACAACCGATTGGGACAGGAACTCTAGCTGAAGCAATTCTATAGGTGGCCTTGGGTAAATAGTACCTAACATTGAAAGAAGATGAAATTGCCTGTGTTAATATTGGAGGATAAAACATCTTCCTTTCCTTGATATCACGCATCAAGGTGTAAGTCCCCATGGTGCTCCCATATAAAAAAGACATGGTAAGAATAGGGAACTGCCTCCATACGCTCCATCCATCCAAATATGGATGCTGACGCTTTTGCTTCACCAGCTTCTCCTTCCAGTAAATATAGAAAAATAAAGTAAGAATGGAAGGACGAAGTATGATTGAATGGAAAGGAAAGGAAAAAATCAGGCGAATAGGAATTGCCTTTCCCGTATCCGATCGGTCTAAGAAGAGGAAGTCGAATTGGAGAACAAAGGCATTAATGCCAAAAAAGAAAGAAATGCCAGACGGGAAAGGATAAAAAGAAGCAAAGTAGATCCTTAAGAATCCCCGATGATTGATGTCAAAAACTAACAGGTTCACACTGAATTGATACATTTTTCTATGGCAAAGAAGGCCCTAAAGGAAGAAGTGCCACAGAAAAAGGGAAAAACAACCATCAAAAACTTATCATTATCCTGATTGAAAGATTGATGAAAATTATTATTATCTCGATTGAAAAATCGATGAATAAAATTATGTCGATCGAAAGATCAATGAATAAATTTTGCTTATCAACATTTCATTTCTTAACTTCATTTGATCTAACGATCGATCCAATAAATAAATAAATATATATATATATATATATATATATATATATATATATATATATATATATATATATATATATATATATATATATATATATATATATATATATATATATATATATATATGTGTGTGTGTGTGTGTGTGTGTGTGAGAGAGAGAGAGACTAGGTTACAAGAAAAGCCTTGCCTTAGTTAGCAATATTTGGGAGTTTTTTTTTTTTAACAAGGCGTACGTACTGCTCCATCCCTTCTATGATGAGATTTCTAATGAAAAATTTTGTCCTTTCTACATATCGATCCATAAAGTCAATAAAATATTAATTACTTAATTTTTGGTTCTACTATTTCCTTATTATTATCATTATATTAATATCACCATTAAAATCACTTGCCGACATTTTAACTGTTAAATTAATTTTAATATATTATTCAGACCTCCATTTTTCTTTCTCCTTATTAAAAAAAATAATCGTTAAAATACTCTCTTTTTCAAAAGGGTATTTAATCTATTTAATACATTTTATATAATATTAAACAATTTAATAATTATGTTATATTTATGCAGAAGCAAATAGTACTATTTAGAGGAAGAAAGATTATAAGCTATATATATATTTGTGGCCTACGAATAAAAATTAATTCTAAGTCGATTTAGAAATATCTTATATAAAATGAGTTTTCTTACGAAATTTATGAATTGGTTGAAATTTTCTTTTTAATACGAAAAATATTAAGCAGCACAAAAATTATTAAAATAGATCTGTATTCAGTATTTGATAAACAATACTGACTTTTTAATGGTGCTTAATAACTCATTATATATCCATGAGTTTCCATTGAATTCTTTCCCAATTGTTTTGTTATCAAGGACCCGGCAATGAAGGATATTCTACCCCAAGGTCGGAATGACGTCGTGTCTTTGGTTCAAGCACAAACTGCTGCTTTAACCACTTGGCACGCCACATTGGGGCATACTTCCTATTCTATAGTTCAAAAAGCCATCCACTAGTTTAGTTTTAGGCTCCAAAAATAATAGGGACAGTGTAACTAATTAACCATACACAGAAATTATTGCTAACCAGGATTAGGATTAAGCCAACTATAACCTTATTAGAGTACACTGTTTTGAATCTATTTACCGATCCATCTATTTATGGATCCATCTATTGCAAATCTGAAAGCTAGCAATCGAATTAAAAAGCAATATATTTTGAATTTTTTTTTCTAGTGATATTTATTCTTATAATTAAATATAATACATCTCATTCATGTATATATATATAAATATAATATTGTTGTCTTTTAATAAAATCCACCAATTCAATTAAAAAAGGGGGAAAATTATAATTTCTTCTTTACTTTTGCTATCCACGATTGATCAAGCTGCGACAAAATTAAATATATTTTGAGATTTTGGAAAATTTTCGAACGAAAGAATGGAAACTTGGCGACATTTATATTTGTTATTGACTAATCGGGTATTATGCTTTTTCTTTGAAAAGACGAACATTGAAGACGACAAATTAATTTGTCTTTTAATAAAATCGCACCAATTTAATAAAAAGAAATATGGAAAATTAGAATTTCTTTCCTTTTTATTTGGCCATCCACGATTGACCAAGTCGTCACAAAGTTAAATATGTTGTTTTTTTTGGTAAATAAGTTAAATATGTTTTTTAATAAAATAAGACTCTTACCTATCCATTAAATTATTATTATCTTAACAATCAGATGGTTCAGATAAGTGCACACCAATAAATATATATATCTGAAATTCCTAATATTTAGCTGTAGTAATATTAATCAGACCGTCAAATTATTCAACTAATAACATTAATCAAAGATAAAGATCAATATTTACTTTTACACTTGATTTACTTATCATTTCATTGTTGGACTTATTTATAATTTCACGTGCACATGTGTTTTCTTTTTTTGCTAATTTATAAATTTATATAAAACTCTCGTTTTTTTTAAAATTTTCCTCTCATAAACATATATTGCTTGGATTAATATAATGTTAAGATTACAATTTAATTAAATGTAATTCCAATTTTAATTAAAATACATAAAAATTAGGACTAGGGAATGTGGATTGGATCAAAACAACACTAAGTCGAGTAGGTCACTGTATTCTCATGGAAAAAAAATAATTAAAAAGTATGTCATTGTATTCAAACACATCTTTAGTCTTTACCACTATTAAAAAATTATTTAGTGCTATTTAATATTTGGTATGTATAATTCTATGTTATTTGATGTCGTTCATGTTGAAATTTATATTTTTTTATTATTTTAATGGATATAGGCAGATTTTATGAATAAAATTAATTATTACTAATTTTAAGTATTACAGATTAATTAGAATAAAAATTATAACTTTTTAAGTAGAATTTAGTACTAATAAATAGGTTTTAGAATTTAGTTCAATTTAGTTAATTAACATTATTTATAGTGCAAAGTTTTTATATATTGTTAACATCAGATTTGTGTTATGGCCATTGATATGCTTGAGTAGGTATGCATGTGCTTCATATATATTTCCATCATAAGCTTTTCTTTTATGATAAGTTGATTTACGTTTATATTATATTTAGCATGAAGAACTTTCTGATATATCTCTTTTCTTATAAGAAAATTACCACAGTTAGTTGTCAATGTTTTCATTTTTTTTTTTAAATTTGCCTCGGTTTTCTAGACAATAATAGATGTAATCTTCTCAATTTATCTTCGCTAATAATTGAATAATTTCAGCCATTGAATATAATTAATGCATGAGTTATTTGATATGTAACTATAAAATCTTAATTCCACCAATAGTGGCAGTGGAAAATTATTAAAAATACGTTTTATTGGTGATAATATCAAATATTATATTCTTGGATCCCGTCTAAGAGTGATAAACTCAATTAAAAGTCCAGTGAAAAAAAAAAAAAAACTAATTGTTATCAAGTGGAAACCATATTTATTGCAGTCCCATACCGATTTCAATGAAACCAATCGAACGCGGTGTCAATCAAATCTAGGTCATATCTTGCAAATTATCACATCAGCCATCCTAACTCTGCACACCGTAAATATAGCTAAATTTAGGACTTGAAAGTTATAGGCATCTAGGCACTGTAAATAACAAAAATCTCCAGGTATTCAAGTACCATCTTATCTCTGGTAAATTTTTTTCTCTATATTCTCTCGCTAACTTAACTTTTACAATGGTAATCCCCTGCCAGCTAGGGATAAACTTTTCTTTGTATCTGCAAGTCTCACATCTCTGCCTGATTTTTACAATATTTAGATTTATCAATTAGTAATGAGGTAATAAAATTTATTTGATTATATATTTGTAAATATTTTTTTTAGATGGTACGAAAATACAAACTAATATGCTCAATTGTTTAGTTTAAAAGTTAAAAAACTTCTTTCGAAAAGAACGAGATCTACATTATTAACAATCTAGTGGTGAAAAACAGAGAAAGACTTTATTGAACTAAATTCTAAAACCTATTTATTAGTACTAAACAGAGGGGGCTGTAGCTAATAAATAAACCCACGGCAATCCCAAAATTGGATAAAAAAATAAAAACCTTTGATTTTAGGGAGAAAATGAGGCTAGGTTTTCTTGAATTGAAATTTAAATATCATTTTATTTTATTATTTACATTTATTCTGCAAATGTTATGGGAACCGTTTTTCATGTTAGTCTTGCATTCAATTTTCATTAAAAATTGTCGATGCAAAGTGATTTTTTCATCTCAATTAATTATTTTTCTAATGTTCAATTAGTTACTAATAAACTAGCAATAAAATTTAAGAATTTACGGATTATTTAAGGGTTGGAGTGGCTAAAATTCCAGCCTTAAGTGACCGGCCAAATCCCCTTAAATACCCCAATTTCTTTTCACATTTCATAAGGATTTCTAGAGAGTCTAGGTGCCAATATCCTATCGATCCACTTTGGTGGCTCTTGTTAATTGCACTTAGCCTCTTAGTTTTCCTTTAATTTCTATTTTTACCATAAAGCTTACACTTTCACTTTTTAATTAAGCTTCTAATTTCACACTCTCTCTCAATTGATACACATATGACTTAATATAAAGTGATCATTTTGCCCATTTCTTAAGAAATAATTTCTTCTAGGTTCCAACTTACAATAGCATTAACTAAACATGCACATATAGATGATATTAATTATCATTTAGACACATTCATTAAGCATTACTTAGTAATCCTCCTAGGGTGTAAATAGGAGCCTCACATATACTATCTCTTTAAGAGCTTTTTTTTCCATTGCCAACTTAAGTTTCGAAGTGCTAACGTCCGGGCAACCGAATAAACACCTTTTGCAGGTTTTTTCTACTTCAGTCTGATCGAAATTTGCTCTTGTAACCATCGAACGTCTTCTTCTTTACTGCACGAAAATTTTTCTCTTCTTTATTAAAATTTGTAATTTATCAATAAGTACGTGAGAAAATTAACTTTTCTTATTAAATGCAATATATTGGAGATGATGCTCAAATTTTTCTAATGATTGGTCTTGTACTAAGTTTGGCACAGAATATTGAAAGGTCCGATCTGGTAAAAACCCAGCATCCCCAAGGTCCTGCGTGTAGACAACTGAACATGCATTAAAACCCATGAGATGGGATTGTCCGATCAGACAAGACAGGCCTTATCCTGTCACAATTCTCTGACACATGCCAGTATTTCATTTGTCGCCTACTACATATCACATCGCCATTTGCCTACTCTAACACTAAGATAAGCCTCTCAAGTGACTCATCTCATTCCCTATAAATATCAGGTTCTATTACATTTTACACATACATATATCCTGCATAACACTCACTATTTTACTTTCTATCTCTAAAAAGTCCGAAACTGACTTAACAATCGAAGTATTGACGTTCAGTCTAACCGGACAAACCTTTCTTTTTGCAGGATTTCTATCTCATCTAGTTCGATTGGTTCTTACCTCCTCTTCTTCTATCAAGTTGGCATGATATCATTTCACCCACCATACACGACTTCCCCTCTATAAAATCATGGGATTTATAAACTAGCTTCAACAATTATTATTGATCCAAATACTTTTCTCTCACAACTAATTTATGTATATATGTTGTATTGTATATATTAAGTGATGTTTCCATGGAAACAACAAAAAAGTATTTATAAATAATGAGAAAATTCAAACAACTAATGGCATGTTTAAAGAAAAAAAAAAGTAATATATAAATAAGTGCTTCTACAAAGTAAGATTAATTATTGATATTAAAATAAAATTTAATTTTAGGTACATATTTATTTATATCAAATAAATTAAATTTAATTTTGAAATTCATGTCAGTTTTAAATTCAATTTTCATATAGAAAATTAACCACAAGAAAAAGATAAATTATTATAGTTGAACAAAGGTTTTAGTTTTTTTAGGAACTAAATTTAAATAAAATAAAAATTAAAAGAATTATTAACTTTATAGTATATAACATAAAAATCCTATTTTCTAAAAAAAAAATTAAATAAAGAATATAAAAGCTTAATAAAAAATAATTAGGCACTTATATACACGTGTATAAAAAGACTAAAGCTATGTTTGGTAGGATGAATTATAATGTAATTTAAAGTGTAATTAATTATTTGTTTGTTAACATAAATTTTTAACAACGTAATGTAATCATATTTACGAATATATTTACGAATATATTTATTAATATATTTTCAAATCCTTCAATTTTGTTCCGTATTTTTTATTACATTGTTTTTACGAGTTTAAAAATTTTGTAAATTATTTTTAACATAACATTGAAATGTTGTTGTTAGTTTTTTATTTTAATGAATTAATACATTTTTAACATGAATTAATTTATTTTAATGCTAGTTTTAACATGACCGAGGTGAATAATACCGTCCGAGAGTCACCGAAAACTGTAAAATTTTTATTATATCATTAGAAAGTATAATTTATGACGAGTCTGGTGATATAATTTGAGGTAAAAATGAATTCATTTAGGCCACCAAAAATAAAAAATAAAAATAAATAGCGAAACCGTAAATAGTTGATCAAAACTTTAACCGGTTAAAAAATATTTTACAAACCTTAAAAAATTATTTTGATCTCATAAAATCTTTTAAAATAATGTAAATAAATTTTTAAAAGTGAAAAATTAATTTTTAGATAAATCCAAAAAATTAATTTTCGAATTGATAATTTAATTTTGGATACTAAAATATACCGAAACGAACTTGTTTTGGACTAAAATTTTAAAATTAACCTAAATAATATTTTTGGATAATTTTGGAATAATTTTGATAAAAATTTAATAACAAAATAAATTATATCAATTATAAGTGTACAAGTGGATTAATCATATATTGCCATTGGATAAAAAATTTGATGATCAATTTATGATCATTATCAAGCCATATATAAGCATTATACATTTGAAATTTTCAACTATTTTTCACTCATATTTTCAATTAATTATAAAAATATATTAATATTTATATTATATTACTAATATAATCAAACATAATAATATAATTTTAATAAAATTAAATTATATTACATTATATTTTTTAATTAATTATATCACATAATGTATTATAATTCATTACATCTTATCGAATATAGCCTAAGGGCATACGACAAAGGGACAAAATCTTATTCTCCAAACTGGAGCCAAGAATTCTTTTATTCACTTTTAAAAATCACCAATTTAATTAAAGAAAAATGGAAAAATAGAATTTGTTTTCCATTATATTATTTGGCATGCACCATCGAGCAAGCTGCACAAACTTTGCGAACTTCTGAAGCAATACAATGGAAACCTGGTTACTGATTCTTCTCTCTGTCTCCATAACTGCCATTCTTAAGCTCATATTCAACCATCTTTTCTCTTTCAACAACTCCTGCCACC
This sequence comes from Excoecaria agallocha, assembly GCA_037975025.1. Classification (NCBI taxonomy): domain Eukaryota; kingdom Viridiplantae; phylum Streptophyta; class Magnoliopsida; order Malpighiales; family Euphorbiaceae; genus Excoecaria; species Excoecaria agallocha. Next base: position 63,719,139 of record CM075808.1, read on the forward strand.
AACTTCCTCCCGGCCCACTCGCTTTTCCAATCATCGGCAACTTCATATGGCTAGCCAAATCCTTTTCCAATCTCGAGTCCATTCTCCTTTCCCTCCACTCCAAACTCGGTCCAATTGTAACCCTTCACATCGGCTCTCAGACTGCCATTTTCGTTGCCGACCGCTCCCTTATCCACCATGCCTTAATCCAAAACGGCTTCATCTTCGCCGACCGTCCACCAGCTGTCGGAATCGAAAAGATTTATTCTTGCAATCAACACACTATCAATTCTGCTTTCTACGGACCAAATTGGCGCCTTCTACGGCGGAACCTCACCACAGAAATCCTCCACCCTTCTAGGGTCAAGTCCTGTTCGAATCTCCGAAAATGGGTCCTGCAAATATTAAAGAACCGTCTTGAATCAGAGTCTAGAGATGGAGGTGGAAGCGTGAAAGTGATGGGTCATTTTCGGTACACCATGTTCTGTTTGTTAGTACTTATGTGTTTTGGTGATAAGATTGACGAAGATCACATTAATAAAATTGAAGATGCACAGCGAAGATTCCAGCTTGGTTTTGGTAAAATTGGTGTTCTCAGTCGCTGGCCGAGATTGGCTAAGATTATTTTCAGAAATTTGTGGGAGGAGTACATGGAAATTCGAAGAACTCAAGAACAGATTTTTCTTCCTCTGATAAGAGCAAGAAAGGAGACGAAGGAGAAAGCTAAAGAAGTTATGTGTTATGCTGACACTTTGATAGATTTGATATTTCCTGAAGAGAAAAGAAAGCTCAAAGAAGAAGAAATGGTGAGCTTATGCTCAGAATTTCTCAATGGAGGCACAGATGCTACTTCAACAACTCTACAATGGGTAATGGCCAATCTGGTCAAATACCCACAAATCCAGGAGAAATTATATATGGAAATCAAAGGAGTTGTAGGAGATAGAGAGACAGAAGTGATAAAAGAAGATGATTTGCAGAAGATGCCATACTTGAAAGCTGTGATCTTGGAAGGTTTAAGAAGGCACCCTCCAGCACATCTTTTGTTGCCACATGCGGTGACTGAAGATACATTACTAGGCAACTACTTAGTCCCCAAAAAAGGGACAATTAACTTCATGGTAGCTGAGGTTGGGTGGGACCCAGAGGTGTGGGATGATCCAATGGAATTCAAGCCAGAAAGGTTTTTGAGCAGTGAAATGGGGGATTCACGAGTGTTTGATATAACTGGAAGTAAAGAAGTAAAGATGATGCCTTTTGGGTTGGGAAGAAGGATGTGCCCTGGTTACGGATTGGCAATGCTTCATTTGGAGTATTTTGTGGCTAATTTGGTATGGAGTTATGACTGGAAAGCAGTGGAAGGAGATGAAGTTGATTTGAGCGAGGAGGAGGAGTTTACAGTGGTTATGAAGTATCCATTGCAAGCACTCATGTTTCCCAGGACAAGTTAGTGCTTCAGTATTAATTATAAGCTTATAACATATACCAGTGTGTTTAAACTTAGATCAGTAAAAGAAAAACGGTATTAAAAGATCAATAATTACTGGATATCAATTCAGATTTAGCTTCGAATAGAAAAATTTAAAGGCAGAAAATTTCTATGGTCGATTCCATCTCCTATGAAGTAGAAGTTTAGTTATTATTGTGGTTTTAGTGTATTAGTTTTAGAAGAAAGAAAAGGAATATTGTATTTTAAATGTGCAATTAAGTACGATAGCTATGGTATTTTATTTCGAAATTTCTTCAGAAAAGTCTTATAAATAATACATAATTTAGTAGAATGCATTTTGATGTGATAATTTGAAATTTTATTGTGATGAGTAACGAACAAGCAAACCAGTTATGCATCACTAAATATATTAAGACCCAGAAGATCAGAGTGATAAGCCCTCTTGTTCTAATTCAAGGCTTCTATAAAAATTTGAGAATCCCCTCAATTCAATAGCAACATGGGAAGGATGATTAGCTTTCAAGGGAAAAAATGTGAGTCTTAGCACTTAAGTTGCCTTTTTTTTTTTTTATGAAGAAAATGAAATTCATTCAAGGAAGCTAACAAAAGACATCATTCGCAACAAAAGCCAAAAGATGAAGAGGTACAATTTCTATCTAAAAAACATCAGTATGTAGGAGTAGACCTATGGCACTCCAAAACTTTTGAATTCTCACAATTTCTATAAGGGATGATTGAAGAGTGGACATCTTTCAAAAAAAAAATAAAATTGACCACAAATCTGTTTAATTTTCATGTACCTAGATTTGTTCTCAATCTATTTAAATTTATTTTTCTACTATTTAGGTAGCGGGTATCCGAAGTACTAAACTTTTATCCGATCTAAATCCATGACAAGTTTTATTTTTAATATTTAAATTTATTTACAATTATTTCGTACTCTTAATAAGCACAATAAAGCATGTTACTCTAAAAAAATCCGATCTATTGCCATCTCCTTTTAATTTGCCTTTTATTAAAGGATAAATTTACCCTTTAAATTTTGGATTAGTTACAAAACTAGATTTGAATATGATAATTATCAATTTTAGATCAAATAAAAAAATCTTGCAATGTCGGACTCAAATTAACTTCAAATATCATTTTCAATTTAGCAAAACTTTTTTTGCTAAAATTAACGGAAATTTAAAAATTAAAATTTGAATATTTCCGTTAAAACTTCAAATATATATATATTTTTTTAAATTCAATTTTCTTTAGTTTTAAAGCAAAAATTAATAGAGTTTTTAAATTGAAAAAAATATTTGAAATTTGAGAGTGACATTAACAAATTTTTTTTGTTGGGTATAAATTAAAAATTATCGTATAATTCATATATTATTTATAATTAACCCTTAAACTTTTAAGAGAAATCAACGTTACCTTCTTCATTTGAATTATTATCCTTCAACTTATAAACTAGATTAGTTTTAACTCTTCTAAACAGAATTGTCTAAAAGTAAGATTATTATATGTCAAAATTTATAAATATATTGTAATATTAGAATTCAATAGAGGTGGCAAATGGACAGGTTTGACGGATTTGAATTGGATTATAAATGGACGAATTATAAATGGACCGAAATATATGAGTCATAAATGGATCAATACCCAAATGAATTGGATGAATTTGAGTCAACTCATGAATTTAATGCATGTTGGTTTATTTTTTATTGGCTCATTCATCCTTATTTTATTTCTTCATCAAAATTATTTCAAAAAATTTTAAATATTATAATCAAAATATTTTTTAAATTTTGAATTAATTGAAAAAATAGACGATTTTGAGAGAGAGAGGGGGGAAGAACTAGACTGAGTGAATAGGACGCTCATTAAATCCAGACAGGTCGCATATAGATTAAATGTGGATCAACTTATGATGATTATAAAAATTGAAAATAAAAAACTATATATTAGAAGATTGATTGCATGTCTTAATATTATTTCCAAAATTAATGAAATGATGATTAACAAATTTGATCTTGCTCTAATTAATTAAATAATAATAACTATTCTCGTAGAAAATGAAGCTTTAGAAATTCCTCAGCCGACTAAAACTAATTAACAAGAAAAAGAAAGAAAATTATATTTTTTATTCAAATTTATATATATATATGCTTTAGAAAAATATTTAACATGTTACATCCTTTTGGCGAGAATTGTTTTGCTACGTACAATTTACTGTATATCAATAATTATGATTGTTAAATTTTTTTTTATTTTTTATTTAATAGCTCAGATTATTGATGTGCGGTTTGTTAGGTTTATTAGATGTACTAAATCATCTCCTCTCTATCTTGCCTAAAGAGTATTAATATATTATTTTATGTCATGTCTTTTACCTAATTACCTATCACTATTCTGATATCACACACCAGAGTCAGCAAGGACACTCATTCATATTATATTTTTTACATAAAACGCAAGCAACCAAAATGCTCATTGGACATCTGTTGCTTACTCGAACGGGTTGAACAATTGATGGACATTTTGTGGATAAGTCCAATGAACATTTTTTGGATTTGAATTAAATTTAAATTATGTTTTTTGAACGAGTTTGGATGGAGTTTTGGATTTGGGCTAGCTTTGCCAGGCCTAAAATTCAAAAAGAAAATGCATTTGTTTGAAATTAATGGGATTACTATTTAGCATTTGCCTTTTAGGTCTTGTTTGGTTCATAGTATGATATAATTAATTAACATATTATTCTCTTGAATATAATATTTGGGAGCATAATTCTCCTCATGAGATTGTACTCTATGATTTTGATCCATAATTCTTGAATTATAGATTTATCTAATTTTGATTCTCATTATTTACTTTTACTATTTTAACCTTATTATTTTTATTTTTTACTATAATTAATTTTATAATTATTCATTTACCTATAATAAATCATTATTACTTTATTGCCTTATTTCTCCTATTAATGTTTAAATATTATAGACCTAATATTTATTATAATATTTATATTTTTTTATATTATAACGTGTTTAAATTATTTATTAAATTTTTAAGTTAATATTTATAAAATAAATATTAAATTCATTATTTTAGAAATATTAATATTATTTTTGATAATATTAAAATTATTATTTTAAAATATTACTAATTATGAAAATATTTACATTTTTTAAAATTAGAGGATAATTATATTATTTTTATAATAAAATTGTACAATACCATACAGTTAAATCAAATAAAAAATATTATAAAATTACATACTATCATATAATCTTTTCAAAATATTGTATCATTAAAATTATACAATATCATACTTAGAGAAGCAAATATATTAATTATACAATGACATACAATTAAATCAAATAAAATATTATAAAATTGTATAATACATTAATTAACCTCAGCTACCACCAAACAAAGCCTTAGAGAAGCAAGAGCGAAGACGTTAAAAGTCCACTTTCTTGCTCCACCGTGCCTCCTCCTGAAAATTAATCACTTCAATACTTTCTCCGATCATGGAGGTTTGGCTTATCATCATAAGCACAATCTCTATCGCCGCCGTCCTTAAGTTCCTAATCAACCTTTTCTTTCCATCCACCGTCAGCTCCGCCCAGAAACTCCCTCCGGGCCCACCAGCCTTTCCCATCATAGGCAGCACCGTCTGGTTCACCCAAAAAGTCTTTGATATCGACGCCCTTCTCCACTCGCTCCACTCCAAATTCGGCCCTATCATCACCCTTTACATCGGTTCTCGTCCTTCCATCTTTGTCGCCGATCGTTTTCTCGCCCACAGAGCCTTGGTCCAAAATGGCGCCGTATTCGCTGACCGACAACCAGCCGTTGGAATGGAGAAGATTAACTCCAGCGATCAACATACAATCAGTTCTGCTTCTTATGGACCCACTTGGCGCCTTCTACGCCGTAATCTAACCACTGAAATTCTCCACCCTTCAAGGGTTAAGTCCTTTTCACCCTCCAGGAAATGGGTTCTGCAGATTCTGAAAAACCGACTTGAATCCGAGTCCGAGGCTGAAGGCAAAGTACGAGTTATGGGTCATTTTCAGTATGCAATGTTTTGCCTGTTATCCCTCATGTGTATAGGCGACAGTCTTGTCGAAGATCAGATCAAGAAGATCGAGATTGTCCAGCGTCAATTTTTATCTAATTATGTTAAATTTAGCCTCTTCGGGTTCTGGCCTAGCTTAACAAAGATCGTTTTCAGGAAATTATGGAAAGAGTTCTTGCAGATACGAGCAAATCAGGAAAATGTATTGATCCCTTTGATAAGAGCAAGAAAGAAGATGAAAGAAAGTGGAGAATTCAAAAAAGTCTTGTCGTATATTGATACGTTGATAGATCTTGAGCTTCCTGAGGAGAAAAGAAAGCTGAAAGAAGAGGAAATTGTTAGTTTGTGCTCAGAATTATTCGATGGGGGAACAGAGACAACCTCAACAGCTCTGCAATGGATAATGGCGAATTTGGTTAAGTACCCAGAAATTCAGGAGAAATTATTAATGGAAATAAAAGGGGTAGCAGGCGAAGATGCAGAGATGATAACAGAAGAAGAATTGCAGAAAATGCCATATTTAAAAGCAGTGATTTTGGAAGGTTTGAGAAGGCACCCACCAGCACACATGGTGGTGCCACATACAGTGAGTGAAGATACAATACTAGGAGAATATTTAGTGCCAAGAAAAGGGATGATAAACTTCATGGTAGCTGAGATTGGATGGGATCCAAAGGTGTGGGAGGATCCAATGGAGTTCAGGCCAGAGAGATTTGTGATGAGTGATGGAGATGTGTTCGATTTAAGTGGAAGTAGGGAAGTGAAGATGATGCCATTTGGATTGGGGAGGAGGATGTGTCCTGGTTATACTATGGCAATTCTTCATTTGGAATATTTTGTGGCTAATTTGGTTTGGAGTTATGAATGGAAGGCGATTGAAGGAGATGAAATTGATTTATCTGAGAAGCTTGAATTTTCTGTGGTTATGAAGTATCCATTGCAGGCATGTATTTCTCCTAGATTTCAATATAAACAGTGTTAGTTACTAACTCTCATCACAGCTACGATACTGTGAATTTTGATAATTATTGTTTATAGAAAAATGCAGATGAAACTTCAATGATAATATTACGTAGAAACAAGTTTCAAAAAAATTATATCCTGATATGTACGTGATGAGGATATAGATATAGTCTTTTATGCCCTTCACCGGCCAGAAAACAGTAAATCTAGTTGTCTACTTGATTCGAAATTCATTACATGCAATTAGTTTAGTAAATTAGTTGCCCAACAATGCAATCCATTGGTAGTAATTCCTTGTGCTTAACACTTTGCTCCAATCCAACCCAAAAGTTGGCACATAAAAGTTTCGCTAAATAAAAAACTAGGCATTAAAAAATAAAATAAAAACAAGCGTGTGATAACAAACTTGACACTTTTAACACTCCTAAATTATCCTTCCATATAACCATTTTCTTGTTCCCTGCTGCTTATAAATTTGCATTATAGCAATTTTATCAAACTTGTGAAATGGCAAAATTTGCCTTGCCATTTCACGGCCATATGGTCTCCTAAAGCAACCTTGAAAGAAAATGCAAGCATGGATTTTCATGTTCCTCTTTTTCCTTATTAAATCCTTCATCAACCTTTACTTCACTGCCCGGAAACTTACCCTCCCACCAAATCCCTCCATCTTTCCAATCATCGGAAACCTCCTCTTGCTCCGCCATGCCTTCCATCTCGAGCCAATCCTCTGTTCGGCCCAATAATCACCCTCTATTTCAGCCGTACCCCTTCCATATTCATTGCAGATAGGTTCCTAGCTCATCAGGCCTCAGTCCAATATGGTGCCATTTTTGCTGATCGTCCAACTCCTTATGCAACCACCAAATTGCTAAGTAGTTATCAGCACACCCTCAGTACCGCCTTCTACGGCTTGAATTGGCATCTCCTGCAGCGAAATCTCATTGCTGGAATCCTCCACCCCTCGCGTGTGAAATCGTAAGCTCATTTGCGCAAATGGGCACTGCAATTTCTTCTCAAGAAACTCCATTTCCAAGCAAAATCGGGTCATGTTGTTTTCATTAACGAACATTTTCATTACGCCATGTTTTCTCTGTTAGCCCTTGCCTGTTTCAGTGACAAGCTTGATGAAAACCACATCAAACAAATTGAGAAAGTTCAGCAGCAAATAATTTTCATCAGTTCTCATATCAAATACAAAAGGCTCAATTTTTGGCCAAGTGTGACTAAGATTTTGATGCATAAACATTGGGAGGAAATTTATCAAACACGTAGAAGGCAACAAGATGTACTAATCCCATTCATAAGAGCAAGAAAGATGTTGAAAGAAGAGAACGATAAAGAGCGTCAAGATGCTTACTTTGTGTCTTATGTTGATTCTCTGTTGGATTTGGAGCTTCCTGAAGAGAAAAGAAAGCTAAACGAAGGCAAAATAGTTAGTTTATGCTCAGAGTTTCTAAATCTCGGCACCGATACTACTTCAACAGCATTAGAATGGATAATGGCCAATTTAGTTAAATACCCACAAATTCATGAGAAATTATTCATGGAGATTAAAGGGGTCATGAGAAACGAAGAGGATTTGAAGAAAATGCCATATCTAAAAGCAGTGATTTTGGAGGGTTTAAGGAGGCACCCACCATTGCATTCTGTGTTTCCACATGCTGTAACAGAAGATGCAGAGCTTGATAAATATATAATCCCCAAATACGCGATCATAAATTTCATGGTTGCTGAGATTGGTTGGGACTCAATTGTATGGGAGGATCCAATGGCTTTCAAGCCTGAAAGATTTATCAAAAATGGAGAAGCTTTTGACGGAAGTGGTGGTGGAGAGATAAAGACGATGCCTTTTGGAATTGGGAAGAGAAATTGCCCTGGATATGGTTTGGCAATGCTTCATCTGGAGTATTTTGTAGCTAATTTCATTTGGAATTTTGAGTGGAGAACTGTGGAAGGAGATGATGTTGATTTGACAGAGAAATTAGGGTTTACTGTGAAAATGAAGGATCCATTGCAGGCTCATATAACCTCAAGGTTTGAGACTGAAAGCATTAGGATATAGGACGGGTCCATCTTTTCAAATGGATGGTACTTTATTGGACATTTTTTTAAATAATATTTTTTTAATAAATATTTATAAAAATAAAATCTATCAAAAAATAATTATAATAATAAAATTTTTTTAATAAAAAAATAATTTCTGTTGAAATTGCTGGTGAAACCAAGGGTTTCAAAATACAATTTTTTATGTATCGATTATTAAATTAATAAACTTTTAATATAATTTAATTTATTTTTTAATTTAATTTTTTAAATAAAATAAAAAATGTTAAGAGGGAAATCCTGGATTGAAATGCTTGCACTCTCAAAGGAGATTTTTTTTTTCTTTTTTCCCTAGTCTTAGAAATTTGCAATCAAAGACCTCAATTTTTGCTAAATTGCAATCTGCAGTCTTCAACTTTTTTTATTTTTTTAAAGCTAAAAGTAATATTTTTCCATAAAAAATTTTGGGTGATTGAAATTTTTTTGCCCAATTACCAACCACGTAAAAATATGTCATTTTCAATAAATTTAAAAATACAAATTATATATTATAAAAAAATATATAGAAGTAAATTTCTTTATTATGAAATTTTTAAGAAAAAAAAATTAAATAAAGAACAAAAGGAACTAATTGGATTTATAATTAAGTAAAACAAAAAACAAAATAATAGACCCACATTTTCATTTACTTTCGGTCACATATGAATTGGGGCGATTTCAATTGACAAGTACAAAAAGTGTTTTACTTTCGAACGAAATATACAAAAAGTTTTTAAATTTTATTAGAAGGGGAGTTTAAATCATTTCTTGTCATTAAGTTTTTTAAATTAGTTAAAAAATACCATAAATTATTTTTTCTATTAAACTTAAAAAAAATGCTACTATAAATTTTAAAATAAACAATTTTTACCACTAAATTTATTGGAAAAAACTGATTTTACCACTAAAATACAATACATATGAAATAATGTAATCGGTTAGCACAAAAAAAAAAAATATATATATATATATTTTTTTAAAATTTTAATGGCAAAAACAACTCAAAATAATTTAACAGTATTTTTCTAATCATTTTGGAAATATCAATAAAAAAAATTAACTTTAACCCTTAAAATATAATTTAAGATAAAAATAATATAATTTTGCATTTGATGTTTGTTTCAAGACTCTATTTAATCTATCAAATTATTTTTGAAGCAATTATGCTAAACTGCACTTATGGCTATTAAAAATTGTACAAAAATTATATTTCTAATTGTTAAAAATAGTTCTATTTGAATACTTTTTTAGCACATATAGAAGCATTTTATCTTAAAAATAATTTGAAGGGGAAAATGAAACCCCAAAACAAACATCAAAACCAAAATAATACCTATCGTTTGGACAATCAAAGATAGAATACTAGTGGCCAACAAAAAATTTTATTTTTGCCAAAAGCATTGGATTTCAGCTAGGCCATTTAATTTCAGTTTGTATTGAAAAATGTCTTCCAATTATTATAAATATTTAATTAATTTTCACTTGATTATGAACAACGTCCCATTAGTGGAGTCTTTCTTCACATTATTTAATTACTAAAGTTCTCACAACTGGAATAAAGCACAAATAAATACCAGCTTTTCAAATAAATACTGTATTAAGAAATTAAATTTTCATATAAAAATTACATAATTTAGTTATTTTCTTGTTATTTTTTTTATTATTATTTTGTGATAATTACATATTACATACCAACACTTAACATTTTTTATTTTATTTAAAAAATTAAATTAAAAAATAAATTAAATTATATTAAAAATTTATTAATTTAATAATTGATGCACGTAAAATTGTGTACTGAAACCGCTGGTAGGACCAGCGGTTTCAGCAGAAATTGTCCCTCCATCAGAAAAAATTTTATTTCTGTAATTATTTTCTGATATACCCTATTTTTATAAATATTTGTTAAAAAATATTATTTTAAAAAATGTCCCTACTTTATTATTTATCAAGGTAGAATATATAAAACGTTATTTACCCAAAAAAAGAAATATATTTTTTCTAAAAAATAGAATAAATAAAGTGTTATATATTTTATATAATTAAAAAAATATATGCATAAAAACACAAAGGAAAATTAATTGTGTTTTAATGTCAATATCTGCATATATATTTTTTCTTTTATAGACAGAATATTTTTGACAAATTTGTGAACAAAGTTTCATGGAAATACAGAATTATATTATTCTGGTTTTCGCGTGACAAATTATAAACTATACAATGAATTTTCTTCTGTGCAGTCATTGCTTACGACATATTTTTTGGATGTTTAACAGACTTTTCTTCATTGATGATAGGAATTTATGGTAAGGTTCAATCAATTTTTTTTTTTAATACTATGATCAGTACAATCAACGGATTAAAAAAATGTTTTTTCCTAAGTTAATTATAAAGTTTTAATTAAAATATAATTGAAAATATTTTTTGGAAAAAGGGGAATATGTCCATATATAAACTCAATCCCCTTGCCCTTCTATGTATATTTGCACACAACAATCTCCATTAATTCACAGAAGAAAAAAAATGGAAACTTGGTTCATCGTAGTCATCACCATCTCCGTTGCTGCCCTTCTCAGACCTCTCCTTAACCTCTTCCTTCCTTCAAAGAATCTCCCGCCAGGACCCTTTATTTTCCCCATCATCGGCCACATATCATGGCTCAGCAAATCCTTCTCGGAAATCGAAGCCATTATCCGAACCTACCATCGCAAGTTCGACCCTTTAGTCATTTTCCGAATCGGCTCTCAGACTGTCATCATTATCGGCGACCGCTTTCTTGCCCACCAAGCCTTAATTAAAAACGCCGCCGTTTTCTCTAACCGACCTGCTGCTCCCGCTACTACGAAAATTAGTAGTAGCAATCAGCATACTATCAATTCCTCTTTTTACGGCCCTACTTGGCGCGTCCTCCGCCGGAATCTTACCTCGGAAATCCTTCACCCTTCCCGGGTTAAGTCCTATTCTCATGCTTGACAATGGGTTCTGCAAATTCTCCTCCACCGATTACGATCTGAGTCGAAATCCGGCGATCCCGTTCTCGTTTTGAAAAATTTTCAATACGCCATGTTTTGCTTATTAGTCCTCATGTGTTTCGGGGACAAACTCAACGAGAAACAAATCGAAGAAATCGAGAGAGCGGAGCGTTCTGCACTTGTGAATGCTCGCAGATTCGCTGTACTAAACTTTTGGCCGAGTTTGACGAAGATTTTGTTAAAGAAACGTTGGTCAGAGTTCTTCAAGATTCAAAAGGAAAGACAAGAGGTGATTATTCCATTGATAAGAGCAAGAACAAAATTGAATGATGAAGAAAGGGAAAAAAATGGGGCTAATGAAGAAAATGATGAGTATATTTTAGCATATGTTGATACCTTGTTAAATCTGCAACTTCCTGATGAGAAAAGAAAGCTTACAGAGATGGAAATTCAGAGTATGTGCAATGAATTTCTCAATGCTGGAACTGATACTACTTCCCCAGCATTGCAATGGATCATGGCGAGTTTAGTTAAGTACCCAGAAATTCAAGAGAAGCTATATATGGAAATGAAAGGGGTTGTTAAAGATAGGGAAGAAGAAGTAAAAGAAGATGATTTGCAAAAAATGCCATATTTAAAAGCAATCATTTTAGAAGGGCTTAGAAGACACCCACCAGGGCATCTTGTAGTGCCTCATGCAGTGACTGAAGATGTGGTTTTGGATAAATATTTAGTACCCAAAAATGCAAATGTGAATTTCATGGTAGCAGATATTGGGTGGGATCCAAAAGTGTGGGAAGATCCTATGGCTTTTAAGCCTGAAAGGTTTGTGGGCAATGATAATGGAGGGGAAGTATTTGATATGACAGGAAGCAGGGAGATAAAGATGATGCCTTTTGGGGTTGGGAGGAGAATGTGCCCTGGTTTTGGTTTAGCAATGCTTCATTTGGAGTATTTTGTGGCTAATTTAATTTGGAACTTTGAGTGGAAAGCCGTTGATGGAGATGAAGTTGATCTTACAGAGAAACGGGAGTTTACAATAGTGATGAAGAATCCATTGCAAGCCCACATATCTCCCAGGATCAAGTAGAAGGTAATGTTTCCTGCTACTTAACTCCTTGTCTATTTACAGTTTTAGCTTTGGAATATACTGGTCTAGAAACTACTTCTCTTACCTTTTACTCAAATATCCATGCTATACTGATAATAGTAGTAAAATTCATTTGTAAATATGTGTTGAATTTATGGATATTTTACTATATTGGCCATTAGCAAGTTCTAAATCCAACAAAGAATCAGCGTTCTTGCTCTTTCCGATGGAATTAAAACATTTTCTCGACGTCCGCGGATTTAAAAACATAGTAGAATTTTCCCAGACCTTCCTAGACTTGTTTGATCTGATGCTCTCGTCAAGCTTATCTCCAAAATGCATAAGATCCAACAGAGCAAACATGGAAAACTGAAAATGATCCAAAACAGACAGTACCGACAGATTTCACTTGGGATTCGATTCTTCAGAATTTTGCAATTTGCGAGCATGAGCGTGTTATAGTATTATATAACTCGGGAAGGGCAGAGTATTATAAATTACTGAATTAAATTTGCTGAAACAATGTGAAAATCCGAACTCGAGCACCTTCCATTCAGTCTAAGCAAGTTGTGAATAAAGTAATATTGGCAGAATCAATTGAATTAAATATTTTATTTTTTCTCTGTATTAGCTATTGATGATGATTGTTGTGCAATTAATGATTATTTATTTGCTTTTGGGTTACAAGAACTTGATTTGGTTTAAGGAATTTAATGGAATTAATTTAAAGTTTTCGAGGATTTACACTTTTAATATCGAGGAGAATATGGCTTTGGACATAAAGAACTGGAGACAGAAAATCCATATAGCCGACCCGTCTATTACGGGATTAAGGCTCGGTTGCTGTTGTTAACTACCTGTCAGACCACGTGTGAGACACAGCCTCCTGTTTAGTGCTGGTTTTAGCTTATACTAAACTTTATATACACGGAAATATTTTAAATTTCAATTGGATGGCAACAAGCCAATAGTAGAGTTTCTAATATCGCGCTTATTTTCTAATGGGAAGCAGAGATAAGTTTGCATGCCAATCATGGTATGAATCATAGCTTAAAAAGAGCAGGAACACGAAGGTAGAAGATATTATATATTCAGAAATATGTAAATAATACTGCAGTAATAAAACTAGCTCTCTAACAAAAAGCAGAGTCACATAACTGCTCTTATTTTTATTTTATAGTAACTATTTTATCTCAATATCCATAACAACTCGATATGGTGAGAGTGCAGCCTATCATGGATTCTTCATTGGAGGGTATGCTGGTGCTGGTGGTGGCTTATGTGTTGGTGTAAAAAATCCTTCTTGAGGAGGTTCAGCTGGGGTTAACGGGTTGTGCTCTTTTCCGTGATGTTTGTGCCCATCGTATGGCATGGGGTGGTGCTCAGGGGCCGGCCCTGGTGAAATAGGTTCAGGGGGATGGTGGTAACGAGCCAATGACGGAGTGATGAGAGCCACCACAGCAATAAGCAATACAAGCAAGTGTGGGACATCTTAATATCAGGTTTCGGTTGGTCCAGAACTTGGAAAAGCATTGCTCCTTTTATACTGGTTTGGTGTCCAGATGTCCAAATTGATTTCATCATTTGAGTTCTCGTCCGTCAAAGTTTGATACCGAATTTTCTGATCTCAGTAAAGAATATCGGACTTAAGACCAACATTTTTCCAGTTAGAAAATGAAAGATTAGGCAAGTGATGATTCTAAGGAGGATAGAAGCTTTGAGAAGTAAGTTCCTGTTATCATTTACCCCCATGAATCTCGGCAAAATTTTCGATGCGAGTGACGATCACATAGGAGAAAAGTCATGTTCCATATAGAACTCCACGTTTTGTTGGAGAATTGGACTTTTATCAGATCTCAAGTATTCTTTTTTCGGGCCTTATTGCTTTTTAGGCCTCAACACTTCTCCTTCATCTTATCTGTCTCTTTGGGGGATTCGGCCTAAATGTAAAGGACTAGAAAGCCCAAAAACAAACAAATATTCTCTCTGTATAAATGGAGAATCGTAACCCATTCAACTTCTCTTCTCAAGAAAAAGATTCGGATTGTACAAAATTCAAAATTTGAATTTGGTACAAGAGAGAGGGGGGAAGTATGGCAACTGCATCAAACGACATGAAGAGTTTCTACAAGCAAAAGAAGAACAACAAAACTGGCATCAATAAGTCTTCTTCTAAATCAGCATCAAGGTCCAAGAAGAGTTCGCCCAAACATGCCGCCGCTGTTGGCTCTGATATCACCCAGCCTACGGCCTTGATCTCCCATGGTATCCCTGATCTTCGAGGTATCCATCATCACTCTTTCTTTGTCCCCGTTAGTTTCTATTTGGGTCTTATGTCCGTTTTACTTGGGCTTTTTGTCGATTGCCCCTAATTATTTTAGGGATTGTTTATTTCCTTCTTTATTAATAAGGGTTTTGATCAGGTTTCTGTAAGAAGTCTACACTTTGAGGTTTTTGAATGGTCCAAGATATTCTATTAATTCACAATTTGTTAATTCGATTCCTTTTTGTGTGCAAACTTTCTTGAAATTTTATTGCCTCGAAAGGAGATATGACAATTTGGAAAATGATCTAGTTTAATAAGGAACCCAGTTTATTCAGACTGCACTCGAAAGTTAAATCTCACAGTTGGATGTGAAAAGAAAGGAAGCGGCAATGCAGCTTTTTACACCCAAACTTAGTAAAAAAAAAAAGTGCATTAATACCTGAACTTTGAAGTTTAACTGTACAATTTTATTGTTCAAACTTGTTTTAACAATACAAAATAGCTACTTAATGATGGCTGAACCATTTTGAGATTGAGCGCGTATGATACGTGCGGCTGACATGAGCTGGTTTAGATGGTTTAATTGCACTGTAAACACACCCTACATTTTCATTTCAAAGACCAAACACCATCACTAAATTTTAAACATAAATCAAATCATTGCAACAATTACACACAAACAAAATGGTAATCTAACATAGCATATATTATTGTTCTTCTCCTACCAAGTTCCCTCTCAGATTCCAGTTCTCTAACTCTTCTTAGCAATCCCAAAATAACTTGCTTATAATGCTCTTCATTGGGAGAACTATTCATGCAAAAAATTTATAGTCATTGTCCACTCGAAATTTTACAATAAAAAGAAATCCCCAAATACCATCTGATGCATACTGAATAATTTTGGCATCCATAGGAGTGCCTTTCAAGATTTGAAACTGACCATGAACACATTTTCTAAGCTGGTTCACCACATCTACAAAATGGAGCTTCAGTCTTCAATCAATGAAGATTTAATTGTTTGGGAAAAAAAAAAACCTTAGTTTGTGGTTACCGTTACCAAAAGGTTGATTGGAATTAAGTTTAATGAGATAGGGGTTGAATATGACCGAACTTGTTTAATGAGATGGAAGGTTGGATATGTCTGAACTTGGAGTTTCACGCTATAGCAGAGCGTGTATTTCAGTCTTCTATCCTATTCAATATTTAAGTATTTATTTTATATAGTTAAAACAAGTTAAGTTGTAAAATTTTACCTTTAAAAGTTCAGGTATTAAATGCACTTTTTTTTTTTTTTTAAGTTCGGGTATGAAAAGCAGCATTAATCCAAAGGAAGCACAATTGGTTTTTGTACTTTCTTTTTTAGAAAAAAGAAATGGTATATTTAATGTTATGTTTTTGAAACTGAAAAACTGAAGACAGTATGGTCATTGGGAGTTAAAACCAAATTGAGGTATTGAAAGAATCATCTGGGGTTGGTATATGGTCTGATTGCAGTATTTTCTTGAAATTGAGCTGGTTCTTGAACCCATATATGGTATTATAAATCATGTTTGGGGGCATAAATTAATGGACCCTTTTGTTTCTTTTTGGCTGTCTTCTTCTTCTTTTTTTATTTTTTTATTTTTTTATGGTAGATGCTTATGACCAACGGGAGCAAGTATTGAGGCAATTTGACATGAACATGGTGTATGGGCCGTGCCTTGGGATGACCCGTCTGGCCCGTTGGGAGCGTGCTCAACGTTTAGGTCTGAACCCACCGAAAGAAATTGAAGACCTGGTGCAGGACGGAAAGGTTAACTCAGAATGCCTCTGGGATGGCCGTGTCTGATGTTGTGCTGTACAATTAGAATGTAGTGTGATTTGTGCTTTTGTTTTTGTAACGTTCAGCCCCTGGCTGTGCTGTTATAATGTTCATGTGTGCTCCTGAATTTATGACTTGCTGATCTTAATGGAACGAGTTTTGTGAAGAAGTTTGATGTTGTGATAATCTGTACTGTTCCTATACTAATATTGTCTCAGTTTGCAGTCTAACGCTGTGCACATTGATTATGGGAAATCTTGCAATGAGTGCATCTGAGCATATCCAGTAGGCATGTGTTTTGGTCAGTCCAGGTATTTGTTGGATTGACGTTGAAGTTCACTGTCGTGTCTATACTTTCAAAAGGCTTCAGTGATTAGGTTTTTGATTGTCATTAGCTCATCATCTAACCTTAATTTTGTTATCATGAGGGTATAATTGTTTAAGTTTTTCAGATTATTGTTTATTTTGATGTTTAAGTGCAGATTGGTTTTCATGTTTTTCTATTTCATTGTTTATGCAGGATTCCAACAAAATGATCTGTGCTTGTTTGAACTATTTGTTTGCGTCAGTTTACGTTTGGACAAGGTGAATACCAAAAGTTATGAGAGGATTCGAGTGTGAAAGTGTTGCATTTTATTTATTTGATTGCTCAAGCAAAACTATACCATTTCGTTATTAGATGCAAAAAGACGTCCTGTTTGCTGACTACTGGTAGATTATTTTCTTCCTGTACCAGATTACTAAGGCTCTTTATATAAAGCGGTAGCAAGCCGTCAAGTTAATTCCCATAAGAAAGGAACCTTGCGATCGTGACAACTCAACCAAAGACCCAGCAGTTCTTATAAGAGAGAAACCTGGTGTCTCGACTATTATTCAGGTCCCAAGAAGCATGGAAAAAAAAAAAAAAGAAAGAGAAAAGAAAGTACTGATTGGATTACATAGGATAGTGGTTTCAATAAGAGAATGGTCTCCTGAATTGCTTTGAAGCATCTTCCAGGAAAATGCCTGAAAGCACAACTTATCATAATAATATTTGTTAATCAATACATGAATGTGATTAGATTTTGAAAATATATACCAAGGAAAAAACTAACAAAAAATCAACTATATTTGTTTATAAGAGAAATCAACTACTCTTTTTTCTTGGTGCTTGTTTTGAATTTCTTATCATCCGGCACACATGATGACCAATAAATAGGAGCAAGGGTGCACACTGCCTGTATTAGAAGAGCACGAGGTAACCCTGAAAAATTATCTCCAGTCACTCCAACATAAGATGCAAGTGCAACACCTAAGTATCCACTCGCTATGAATGCAAGTGCTATAGCAGATGCCACCAACGCCATCAACGATCCCTCGCACCCCAGTGGGCATAGCTGCGACATTAAAACGTTGAAAGGCAGGATTTTGAAAAAGAACAGAACCTCTAACAGACCAGAGAATATAATCACATACAAGGAGTCTGGCACCCCCATACTCCGGTAAAAACCTTTCACAAACAGGACATCAGAAACCATGAATACCGCCATTGTTGCCTGAATGGCAACAATTAATTTCCTTGCTGGAACTGTTTTCAAATTGCTATTGTAGATTATGCTCCATAGAAGCATTTCAGCCTGGCCAAAAACCTTAGAGATCCCGAGTAATGAAGAATCAATCTTCAAATGCTGTGTCTGATAAAAGAACATGGTGCCTGTCAAGGCTGGAATTATGGCATAGGATGCTGCAAACCATGATATTGAGTAAGCAATCTCAGGCTTTTTTAGTGCAACTGTGAGCTCTACAAGCTGTTTTCTAATTCCAACTTTTGATGCGGTTTTGGGGAGGTTCAGAGAGCTTTCACGCACAGTAATAGTTATAAAAAATTGGAGAGCAGTGATTAGGCCAAAAAAGAGAAACATAGCTTGGGCAGAGAATCTGGTAATGGCAATTCCGCCTAGAAGGTTTCCAAGGACACCACCAGCAGAGGAAGCAATCCAAACAAAAGACTGGAGCTCACCTGAGGACAATGATTGAGATTGTGTAGAAGATGCGGCTGACTGCTTTCCTATCTCTACAGTAATGGCATCATTTCCAACTTCAGCAATTGAAGCACCAAGATTACCAAGCAGAAGGTATAGACTGATGCAGAAGATCGAGAGACTCGATGGTGGAAGAATTGCAATAGCTAGCCATGAAATTGATTGCAGAAAAGCTGAAAAAGCAAGCAAGCGGTGAAATACTGTGCCAAGTTTACAAAAATCAGACACAAGCTTATGCATAACAACAAACAATGAAGTCTGTCAATTACTGCACTCTATTTCCCTTTTAAGTGCGTACAACTTGATACAAATGCAATGGTTGAAGACTTCAAATGGATAAATCAGAATTGCAGGTATATTCGTGTCTAATGGGATTGTTATCTTCAGCATACAATTCTACTGAATTCTACATTCAAACCAAGACAGCGATTTGTTCCTGAACTTCGATGAGCTTCAAAAGTTTGGGAGATGACAAACCTTAAAACAGTTTCACTAACCACCACCAGAAAGAATGAGACAAGTTAGGCCCAAAATTGCATAGAAAATGGAAGATGATGCATCTTCAATTTGTAATTTGACTATGAAGCCCACTAAGAGGATTTCTGTAATTATAATTTCTAGAAAGAACATGATGATCAGAAGAATTTTGTAAACATCCAAAATAGAGGAAACTAATCATATTTATTCAAGAAAAATCATAATTCAATTCAGTAGAGAAACAAACTAATTGACAGACATATTTGTTAATAAAACCCAAAAAAGGAGGCAAAAGAGTGAAACTTCATGATTCACTTACCACCAAAGGCAATGTATGGAATACGATGCTGGTCGAAGATGTAAACGGCATCAGAAACGACGCCGTAGAAAGGCTTACCGACCATAGGAAGATTAGCAGAGTTCTGCAGGAGCTGGAGAGTGGAAGGGTCCACATTTAGGCCATCTTTCAAGAAAAAGTTAACCGCCATCCATGGAAAACACCTGAACCCTTGAACCCAGAACCCGAGTCCGAGTAATCCTCGGATCAGGGATGCACGACCCGAATAAGAAGGAGCTGAAACCATTTGATGGTTACCCGACAGGTTACGAAGAAACCCAAAATCTATGGAGATTCTACAAATTTAGTCTGATGATGTTCCTGTTTTAATTCTATTTTTTATTTTTTTATTTTTTTTTTGTGAAGAGAATGTGGGTTTCTGATTGTTATAGTGAACTAGGGATGATGGGGATCGGCAGAGACACGTGGCGCCGGGGACTACGTGGGTGTCGTTTTCCTGTCCTAAAAACAGATCTGCAGATTGGGATGCGTGGCAAGCTGGGTCCGAATCTCCTGCAACAACTTTAGAGTGAACCTCATCTATGTTGAAAGTTTCGGACCGTTGGATTTTTGTTATACCCTTGAATATCACATTGTCAAATAATTTTGACAAAGTTTGTCAATCATAATTAATTTAAATTAGATTTTAATTTAATAATACATTTGATATTTATAGTTAATTTAATTTAATATTTTTCATGGGTATGAAATTATCATATTTTTATTAAAAAAATGATAATGCTACTTTTTTAGATAATTAACGTAGAAACATAGAAAATCTGTGCGTCAAGTGCATAAATAAAATTTATTTGCCTGCTTAATAATTGCTTTTTTTTTTCCTTAACAAAATAAAGGTGGCAAGGTTGAAAATGGACGAGTATAGATCTACGACTAGGAATATTCTAGCAGTTGCTTTCATATCAAATGAACATAGAATAATCTGTACAAAAAAGGAATATCCTGCAATAAATTAAAAAAAAAGTGAAAAAGCAAAAATATGAATTAAAGATCTTGTCATATATATATAGACATCTGTACAATTAAATCCAATAAATTATTAATGTTTTAAAAATCCATTAGTGAGTTTTTAAATTATTATGATACTTTTAAAATCATTTTAGTGGTGAATAAGTACATTGTTTTTAAATATTAAAACATTCGTGCTATTAAATTGTCATTTTAAAATATTTAATTTAAATATATTTTTCGTAATATGAGAAAAAATATATATTATTAAATATTTTTCTTTTTTATTCTTCTTTATTTTTTTTAACTATAATTAAATATTAAAACATTCATGCTATTAAATTATCATTTTAAAATGTCAATTTTTTTATTTTATTTATATTACTTTAAATATTTTTTATAATATGAGAAAAATTTATATATATATTATTTATTATATATTTTATTCCTTTTTATTTTTAATAATAATTAAATAAAGCGTTTGACAATATAAAATGATATTTATTTCGATATAATTTTTTATATAATTTTAATGATTTATTTTATTCCAGTAAAAAGACAAAATTACCTTATAAAATGAAATGAAAAAA
The DNA here is from genome assembly GCA_037975025.1 of Excoecaria agallocha. NCBI lineage: Eukaryota > Viridiplantae > Streptophyta > Magnoliopsida > Malpighiales > Euphorbiaceae > Excoecaria > Excoecaria agallocha. The sequence goes on from CM075808.1 coordinate 63,740,205, forward strand.
TATTAAAAATATTAAATATTATCTCTTAATTTAGGTTATTATAATAAAATTATGTAAAGAAATTTTAACTAAATTATTAGATGTTTTGTTGACATTATTTGAGTGTAAAATTGAAATTAATCTATTAAATGTTTTCTAAAAATAATAATTTGATGAAATAATTTTTAAGTAATAATTTAGTGAGACCGAATACTTAATTAAATCTGGTTAATACCAAATAATAAAAATTTAGATGATTTGAACTTTTAATTTGATAAGGCCAGCTTTTGCCGAAAGGGGAGGATCTCCTGTCAACTGCCACTATAAAACAAACAACTTTACCGGCCATACAAGAAATGGATTTTTTTTTTCTTTTATTTGGAGTACAACGCAGGAATAGGATAGTTTCACTTTTGCTTCCCATGTGGTTATTGCCCATTCCATTCAAATTTGATTTAAGTATAGGTAGCAGCGTTGGAGTCAAAATTTTTGGAGCCACGTTGAAGTCAAAATTTTTTTTAATATAATAATAATAATAATAATAACATCTCCTAATTCACTTTGAACATCGCTCAATTTTTAATTCAGTAATAATTATATATATATATTTTTAATTAAATTTTAAGCACCATTCTCAAAATTAAATAAATAATAAAATTCAATAATACATTAAATTTTTAAAAAATAAAAAAGTTAATGATAACTTATTAAAAGTTAATTAATTAATTTATTGTATATTTACCTTTTCATCTTTCCATTTGTCTCTTTTCCACATTTTCTCACAATGTCACTTACCCTTTCTTTTCTTTTCTTTTTTTCATCTGCAGGCTGACGCATCTTTAGTTCTTTACCCCTTTTTCTTTATTTTTCCATTGTGCTTTTACACAAAGCACATTGTCACTTTACCTTTCCTTTTTGCTTTTATTTTTTTTTTGTTACAATTTTTGAATTCTTTCGGATTTAAAGTGTAATTAACAAGTTTTTTCATCACTTCAGTTAGCAATTGGTAAGAAAATTTTACTTTTTCTTATAAATTTTAATACCATGTTTATCAAATTTTAACCTAATTATTTTTTTATTATTTCATAGATTGTTTAGATTTTGTTAAATAATTTAACAAAGTGTAAATGGAGGAAGTAATAAACATGGGTGGATCCACATGGTAGATTTTAGAGACAATTAATCAGAATTCACCTTGAATTTTTTGTTTCAAGACAAAAGATACATTGTAGCTTTGCATATAAATTGCCTAGAATAAAATTGTATTTAGTCCGATAAATTTCTCGTAAAAGGGCCAAAAACAAAACTGCTTGTATAGAAAGATATATATGTATTTGTTAGTATTGACGAGCTAATTATTCAGCGATTTTAAAATATGAAATTGCATAGAAAACAATTATAAAAGTTGTATTTTTATTTAATTTTAAGTATTATCTTTTTTTAATTTTAAATGAAATATATTGTTATGATACAATTTGCACGTGTTTTTAGTTTTTAATTTTTTATATTAAAATCATAATATGTGCCCCTACGGACTCTAGGATCCTGACTCTGCCACTGTATAACAGTTGACTAAATTGAAAGAAAGAAGGATTAAATTGCAAGAAGAAATAAGATTTGGGCAGAAGTGAAAAAGTGGAAAAGTCAATTTAAATGAAGCACGTGAAGGACAAAACCAAAGTGATCTCCTGAGCATAATTTCTGCTCTCCCAAGCACAAATTTACTCTTCTTACTAGGAAACGTGCTCTCCCAAGTGTTTTGACCACTCTTCCAAGTAAAAATACTCATGTCCCATGCAAAAACAGAAAAATGTCGATAAAAGTCTTCCTATTCAAGAGAAACTCCAACTCAACCTCAGAAAAGGAAGTCTTAGCCAGCAAAACTCCTTCTTTGGCAGTGACTCCACTCTATAAAAAGGCACCAAAACTAAGAAAGAAGAAAAGAAAGACAGAGCTTAACACTTGGAGTTTTTATGTAGTTTTATTTGTTCTTATTCAGTATTTCTCTTTTCAAACTTTATTTTGGTTTTTAAACATGCATAAAGAGTAGTTTTCTTTAACTTTTGCTAAAGGATACTTGAATCCTTAACTCTTTATTGTTATGACTTAAGTTTGTGCGTAATTTTAATGCAAGTTTTGATTATTTCTTAGTTTTAAAGCACAATCTTATCATTATTTAGCTAAAAATTGGTTGTTAACTTGTTTAATTATTGGTTAATAATTGAATTTTTGTTTAATCATTGATATGCATGTTCTTAGGTTAGTTTACTTATGTTAATGCATGATTATGTTCTTCATTAGAGATGATTTTGTGTTAATTGGAGTAAGTTAAGGTTGAGAAAGGTGTAACTAAGAATAGGTGAAAGTTGAATTTACTTGAAAGATGATTTAATAGACATCTAGGAGGATTAACTCAGATTTTTATGCTAAGTTTTGGATTGTTCTTAATAAGAGAGTTTTAATACTTAGAATGATAATCTTAAGTTAAGTTATATGGTTTTATTTATCCGAGTTCTTCATAATCACTTGTGTTTTTCTTTAATTAAGTCATAATAATATTGGTTAAGGTGGATACTCCTTTAGTGAAAGATGCTTTTAATAATTGATTCTTAAGTTCATTTGATTACTTGTTTTTGTTTTAGCTTTGACTTAATTGTTTTAAACTCTGTCATTGTTCTAGTATTATTATTTTTAGTTTTAAAGTTCTCTTTTTAGTTTTTCAATCTTTAACTACACTTTTGGGATTTCTTTCTTGTCTTTTACTTGCAAATTCTATTTTAAATTTAAATTATTCACACAAGCACAGGTTTCCCTTGGGTTCGATATTAGAGGGTCATAATTATATTTTTCTATATTACTAGCCGATCTAGTACACTTACTAGCCGATCTAGACACCAGTCAGAAGCCCATAAGGGTAAAAAAATAACTTTTCGTTCTCGTCCATCATGTGTTCCCCCTCAATCTCATTTTCCTTCTCTTTCAAGCTCTCCACTCATCGCAAAAGCATGATATGTGCTTGTTGAAATCGAGCAAGCTGAAGCTAGCAATTTATGCAAATCTTTCTCTACTTTAGCTGTAGTTGTCAATCTCTCTATCATTTTTCCCTCCTCTATATATCGCAAAGCACAATTTGTGCTTCATGAAATCGACCAAGTGAAGCTATGTATGCATATCTGCACGTTAATCTCTTTATCTTTTAGATCTAATTGTCAATCTCTCTCTCATTTCGTGTGTATATATATATAGTATATTATATATATAATGAAACAAATAGATAATAAGTATATTAAATTATTATGTGACATCTTTTGAATTTAAATACTAATTTTTCCAAATAAATAAATAATGGATATATATATATATTGTGTGTGTGTGTGCGCGCGCGTGTATGCCCGCGTGCGTGTGTGGGTTGAAAATATATAAAAAATTATGATTTTTTACAGTTTTTAGCTAAAAATTCATTTTTTTGTTCAATTCGATTTTAAGTAGTTAAACCAACAGGCAGGTTAGACCGGTTCAATTGGCCGGTCCGACACGATTTTAATAGCATTGGTTGTTTTGTTTCTTACAGGTGTCATCTTTTCTATTAATTTGTTAGGTGGATAGCATGCTTGGAAGATGTAAAAATCTATGGTTATTCCGAAAGTGATCTAAAGGTTGGCTTTTGTTTTCATCCCTTATTGCCCCGTATGTCTTTACTTGAATTCTCGGTATCTTCTGATGTGTTCCTTTTTTTCTTTACCCTCTTTTAGAATGTTTGTGTGATTGCAGCATATTATCCCATACGAGAGATGTTAGAGAATGAAAAGAAGGTTAGTTTGATGTGTAATCTCATTCCTTTTCTACAATAAAGTTGTTTATGTTGTAATTATTCCATGTTGTGTATGCTCCTTAAAGGAAGTGAAGTGCAACTGTCATGGGGAGTTTATTTTCTTGGCTTTCTTAAGAAGTGAACACTGCCTTGAATGTCTATTATAGGTGTTTAATGTCTATTTGAATGTGAACACTGCTTTGAATGTCTATTTTATTCATTTTGTAGTTTCTAGTATTTTTAGTGGAAAATCTTCTTTGTACCTAACTTTTCATACAAATTAACATTAAAAATATTTAGAAATGGAATTTGCATTTCTCCATCCAAATAGATAATGGTTGAATTTTATTATGCTCTTTTGATCTTTTGCTGGTACTGAAGTTATCCTTATCGAGCCCAGCTCTTATGTTCTTACCATGATAATGACATTCGATTTATCAAAAAAAAAAGTGGGAGATGTTAAAAAAATTAATTAATAAAATTTACTAACGGACAACCGATAGATATTTTCGTCGGTAGAATTTAAAAACTCCATTTGATGTATCATAAAAAGGATCAGCGGGAGATATTAAAAAATTCATTAATAAAATTTACTGATGGAAAACCGACAGATTTTTCCATCGGTAAATTTAAAAATGCTATCTCATTACACAGTGTCATCATAACATTCGTTTATTTACCACGTTAGCATATCTGTAACTCACGCGCCTCTAAGTTTTTTCCACCACAAATTTATGTTTAAAGTATCAAAATTTAAAAATTAAGCGTTTATTTGGTTACTCTCATAATTTAAGTGTCAAAATAAACTTAATGGACAAGTTGGAGGGGTTGGAGATTGGTTTATCCTTTGTAATATATATAATGACTCGTTTGGATATTGGTATCACTAGAGAGACTATTTCGTCATTCTGAACTTCTACAAGGACCCCCCACTTGGTCATTCTAGTAAAACGTATTTAATGGTTTCATTACCTTCCAAAGAAGGACATGTAGTTCATGTTTTATATCATAATATTAATAGTTGGATAAGTAGCATTATTTTATTCATGGCATGTTATATATATATATATATATATATATGACTAACATTAATATCATATAGCTAAAAAATATACATAAATTAAAGTAAAAAAAAGTAAAAAGAATTGGAAATGAAAAGTAATAATCTGCATGCACGGTCCCCCTCACCCCATGTCGTCAAAGAAAAACATATGTATTATAAAATTTTTCACTCGTTAAGCCTCACATGCTGACAGTTTTTTACCGTAGAAAATGACACCTTCTTTTGCTTTTTTTTTTTAATCAATCGCGGGGCCTACCATTTTGTTTTCTACACATGTGAAATGGTGCCATTTCATACTATAAAAACCAGCAGCCTAACATGCCATTTTCTATACAAATTTATCAAAAAGTAGATGTAGGATCCACATTGACAGAAAACGACAACCCCATATGCCATTTTTTAACACATCACTTTTTCATTTTTTTATTGTTACACCAAAATTTTAAATTTTTTTCAAAAAATCCAAAAATAAAAAAGCCCCATATTATACATTTGTAATAAATAAATAATTGTAATAAAAAATAATTTTAACATTTATATACTAAAAATATATATTATGTAATATATAGAAAGTAAAATATCATAATATTTATGAAGTACAAATAATTAAAAATTTAAGTGTAAAACTTAAAATATAAAATATAAAAAATATATAAATCGGTTAACTATTGATTAACAACTGACCATAAGCTTTTAAAAATAAAAAATATACGTAGTCATAAATTATTATTTAATTAATCTAAAATCGGTTCAATTTAGCCGATTTTCCAATTAATTTGATTTTTTCACCCCTTGATACAAGTATCACAATTTCTATATAATCATAAAAATATGGGTCAATTTCATCCATAATTACTGAATTTAGGTCTAATTATCCAAAAATAATTGTATTATATTTTGTAATGAAAATGTCACTGAACTTAGTATCGTTTTGCATAAAAGTCATCTTGAGTGGTTTTCGATAATGACCCTTACCGGAATGATGATATGGCATGCCACGTCATATACCTGGATACATGTGGAGCTATGCATGTTGCCACATCATCATTTGACGTGCCATATTTGACATGTCATCAGCCACATCACCAAAGAAATCCACGTAAGCTTGCCACATCAGCATGCCCCCACCTGTTGATGCTTTTTTTTAAATAGGGTTATTTTTAAAAAATTTAGAAATTTGGGGCTACAGTAAATAAAATTAGAATTATGGTGTGCTGAAAATCGGCTGTTCTCTGTGCTGAAATTCGACATGCGGGATTCACAGTGGTCAGTGGACTAAATTGCTGAAAATCGGCTCTTTATTGTGCTGGATTCTGGCCTCCTGCTCCCACATTTCGTGAACAATCCCCAACCGCGATTATATATATATATTGGTGTTTGAAGGATAAATTTTATTCATTTTTTGGATTTGAAAAAGCAATCATTTTTGTATTTCTTAATAGTCAATTATTTTCATTCAATTCTTATATCATTTTCCAATTAAAATTTAAATATATGATAAAATTATATAGAGTTATTTCTCTTGATTATATAATTATCAAAATTGATAATTATTTTTTAATGTATTAGTATATTTTTACCATATTAATAAATAAAATAAATAATAATAGAATAAAAATATTATAGATTAATCATTATAGATAATATAATTTTCAATTTAAATGAGATAATAAAGTAATACAATTTTCATTATTTCGATATCAAATTTAATTAATAAAAATGTGATCCTGTACCACATCTAGTAGGCCTTCTATTTTGAGCATGATACTGTGGTTAGTGTTCATCATTTGGTGCATTGACTCGTTGTTCGTTATTTGATTCATCATCACCTCAATTAACATCATTATAGAACTCAAAAAATAACTGACCTCCATAATTTCTTACGATATGATTTTTTGGTGTTCCAAAATAATTGTTGGATGAAGTCATTTTCATAGATAGACTGTGATGATGAACCTTTTGTGTTAAATACTGGAACAGTGTAAGCATCTGGTATTTGTTCAATCGGACCTAACATTGATATCCCTGCTTAGAGGTGCTCGATCCACCAATTTCACATGGTGTACAACTTGTGCCCCTGACTTCAAAAGTTAAAAAATTTTGGCAGTCAAATTGCCTTGCAAATTGGTCATGAGGTACTTCTGATTCTTGAAAAGGCAATGACATTAGGGGTGAAATTTGCGCCACATTTGGATCATAAAATATTTGATCAATACTTGATCGCCTCTCAATCATTCCACTCCTGTGTCTTATAATATGAAGTTAATAAATTATTGTTCCATAGCTGCAACATTAACGGGATTAGGACACGGTTGCTGTTGCCCTATACAATTCTTTATACAGCCATGACAGACAAGCGACCCCCAACTATACTGTCCAACTATTTGTAAATCCTCTAAAAGTGGTAGAACATAAGGTGTACCATACTAGAAGATTGTGAAGAAAATTCTTGCCCCCCTAGACATCTCAATAACCATGCACAAGCATGCTGGCGTAATAATTCAAGTGTTGCATTGTCGGGTATATCACCAAATATTGAATGTAACAATGTCATCTTAATTCTACTACCACAAACATTTGTGGCTGGAGGAACTGCCCCTAAGTAAATTATAACAAACTGTCATCCAATTAAGGTTTGTTCTTCCATTCACAGGTTCACCCTTTATCGGTAATCCCATTATAATACTTACATCTTGCAGCGTTATTGTGGTTTCACCGCATGTGAGATGAAACATATGGGTTTTCGATCTCCACCTTTCAATAAGTGTTGTAATTAAATTTCAATTAATATTTATCACTCCAATTTTTAAAATTCCTTCCAACCCGGATGCTTTTATATAAGGCATAATTCTTGGATCAATTTCTTTATAGTGTTGCTCAATGCTATCCCTTTATTGTTCTCAAAATATCTCTTTCAACCTTTTAGTTCAATTTAAACATGTCAAACTAAATAAATAAATCAATTGCTTTAATAATCTAAAATATATAATATTATATATATATTTTAAAAAATATTGAATTATTTCAGATCGCATCAGATTGATGTTTTCCCTGCATTGTTAATAACTCTCTGTTAATGGGACCTGGATTGATTCTTGTAGCTCCTAAATGATAAGCGTCCATGTTGAAACCTATATTTAACATTAAAATTAGTACTCTATAGAATTAGTACTCTATCATATCAAATTAATAAAATAATTATTATATTTTAATAAAATTTTTCATTTACTTATATCATATTAAAATTAATCATAAATTTTTATAGAACTAATATTTATCTCATTTATATATATCATTTTAAATTTAAATTTAAATTTAAATTTTAAAATATAGATATAAATGTTAATTTCATGTATTAAACATGTAAAAATAAATTTTTTATTTTGACATATAGCACACTTTAAAATTTGGCAATTTATCAATGTATTTTTTTTCAAGCATTTAATATTTACCAATAAATTAAATTAATTTTATACACTATAAATTATTGAGTAGTCAATAATTTCAAATAGCATGCTAAATAATCAATTCACAATAAATAGCATGTTAAACAATTAATTTGAATAAACTAAAAATTTTGTTATTTGCTAATTTGATTAAAAAGAAAATTAATTTCTTACCTTGAATCTCAAAATTATATAACCTTCAAAATTGTCATCCCCTACAAATTACATACGAAAATAAAATTATTAATAATATAAATTTTAATTCTTGCATTTAAATTGTATATCACATTAATATTACATTTTTTTTTATGTCGAATAAAATTTAAACTGCTACTAAAAGCGTGGGATAAGAAACTTTAAAAATGAGAAGAACTTTGAAAATGAGGGGAAGCAAAGGAGAGATTGATACTGGAATTGTTGGGCAAGAACAATGAAAAATTGAAAGCAACCGTTGCTTTTATAAGTGAGTTTAACATACATATAATTGTTTTTTACTATTTTGTTCTCGTGACTATTGTGTTTTCATTTCTAAGCAAGTGAAGCAGGAAAAGAATGGTTGGGGTTAAGCATGATTTTCAAAAACATGTGAAGGAGCTAGCAGAGGGGCTCGATTCTGGCACAAGCCTCAGCCGGAATTTAAATTCTCGTGGGCCCCAGCATGCCAGATACCGGCACTGCTCCATACCAGAATTAAACATCCTGCTAGTCAAATGAAAGTGGGTCTCGCACGTCTAATTCCGGCACCAAGTACAACCGAAATTCATCACACCAAATTTCTAATTTTTTTTACTGTAACACCATATTTCTAAATTCTTTTAAAAATAACCCTATTTTCAAAAAGTTGATTGAGAATTGAAATAAATGAATAGGAAAAGGATATGTGTCAAATGGTAGAAATCCACTTAACTTAGAGTGTACCACTAATTTAATCAATAGCCCATCTACCAAACCTAAAGTGAATGTGGGTCACTTTTTTTATTATGGTTTTAAATGTGGGATACTTATAAACCCAGCGCCCTCACTTTACCTTTCCGGCGTGGGATATGGAAAATACAAAAAGCTTGAGAAGATTATGGGTAACCTTCGTAGGTTATATGCCAAATGATCACATGCTTGGCTTCTTGAAACAAGATGAATTAATCGGGTTAATTTGAAGCTACTGGCAATATTTTATTTAAAAAACTAAAAAAATTAAAAAATAAAAGAAAGAAGAAGAAAAGCATGAAGTGAAATGCTAAATCCCCAATTCATCTATTAATTGTGTAAAAACCACCCACAAATCCCAACCCGACAACATTCATGAAACTTCAATTAGAATCGCATTAAGCTAAACAAAAATTTCAAAGAAACTTCACATAAAAATAAAATTTGAAATTATTCTTTGAATCCCACCTAAACTCAATTTATCTAAATCCCGCCTCTAGAAAAATCAAACCAAGAAATGGAAACAATTAGAAATCCATCTTTCTTCAAAATTCCACTCAGAAAATAGAGTGAAACCTCCCAACTAAAATATTACACAAACAAAAAAGCAATGAACATCACCTGGATATATCCAAGATTTAGCTACCACAACATCTGTAACACCCTTATCACTCCGACCTAACTGAACAGTGTGCGCACATCGGAATTTTTTTTTTTCCTAACAGAATTGGTTAACATAATAAATTCACACTCAGATATTTAAGAACCTATAGTTATTCCGGATTATCAATTATTTAACAAAATTTCGGCATCATAACGGCTGTATTTCTAAATATCCCCCTGAAAAATCAACAAAACGCAGCCTCTCAGAGGCACAACACTTTTAATATAAACATCTCCACCTTCATCACTCCATCATTACCTCCACATATCAAATCCAAACCAACCACAAGCATAAATGTATATATATATCCTTATGTCTTTACAAAAAAATATGTCTTCATACACATCGGTCCATTTATTTACATGCCATAACTACTAAATATTATACATGCCAGATTATATTACAACTATACAATACAATGTCTCCTCTTGGATTGTGCACTACTGCTCCTTTGACTCGTTACCTGCATGCAGCAAAACTACATGCTGAGCATAAATTATGCCCAGTGGTGACTAACAATCCTAGCACTTTCATATACCATTAATATTCGATTATTTAATTAAACTTCCAATATAACATACTTTACTCGAGAATCAAGGAAAACAGTTATTACTTACATAATTTACTTTTATTCTCATTTATTATTTAATTGTTATCCAAATTCAATTTAGTCCTTAAAGTTTTACGAAATTACAAAATTGTCCCTTTTTATCTCATATTTACAATTTTGCCATTAAAGGCTTTTATTATCATTTTTCTTATACTATTTCTTCATTTATTCATCATTTATGCCAAATTTTTCCACTTTTAGGTGAAATTACATTTTAGTCCCTGTATCTCAAAAACTTTATATTTTAGCACTGTTACGTCCCCAAATTACCATTATACCCTTGTTAACTTTTTCTCATTCATTTTCACATATTAATTTCACATTTGGCAAAATTACCATTTTGCCCTTTAACTTTTATTTTCTTTCATTTTAGACCTTTTTCTATTTAAACTTCACTTTTATCTTTCCTTTCACTTATTTTTAACTTATTATCACTTCCATGCCCCTAGTACAGTACCGACAGAAATTCTCAGACAGGATACTCAGAACATGGACCCCATGGGCCCCAGACAGACTGAAAAATGACCTCACAGATCATTTTTTCACAGAACAGATATCAGATACAGACAAAGCTATGGAGATCAGTGATCCTACCATAGCAAAGCAAGTCGCCATAACTTGCACCGCGGTTCAGATGTCCCTATGGCTAGCCAATTATATCCTGAACTAGGTTTTCACTGCCAGACTATTTCTAAGGGCAATATTTCATTAAAGTCTCATTCAAAACTTCATTTTCTTATTATTTCTGTACTTACTTATACTTATTTTACTTATTAATCATTCTTTCCAATTCCTTTACAAGTTTTGTGAATTATTTCACCATAATTCACCATAAACATTCATTTTCTCAACAAAGTACACCTTATTTCACATTATTTTCATGTTTCCATTTCTTACATAATTGAGTATCTATTTTTAAAATATTCATTTAATTCCTATAAATTCCACAAAAATTCATATATGTATTATTTCATTTCTAACACCATTTAAAAGCTTAATTACATTAAAATTCATCAAATAAACTTTAGTTTTCCTAAGTAAATCATTCGGTCAACAAAGGAACTCTATCATATATTCACTCAATCATTCATTTAAGCAATTATTCACACTTATTTAAGGTCTTTTAACACTAGTCTATAATTATTTCAATTTTACACCACTTTAGTCATAAGTTCCTTAAGTTACATAAAGGATATTCATTTAAATTCAATGAAATTACTAAGATTTATTAGTCACTTACATATTTTCCTTGCTTTAGGAGGCTTATACTTCCTTCTCCTTGCCTTTGGGTTGCTTAGATGGCTCTCCTCCTTGAATCCCTAAAGGAGCCGAAATTTCCATTAAAAGAAACTCTACTTTTTTGATCTTATTTACTTAATTTAACTACATATATGAACTCTAGACACCCAAATATACTTAGAGATGCCAACAAATCAACTTAAAACCATGATTTTCACATACCTCTTTAAGACACCTAAAACTTCTCCTTAGGATTTTTCTTGTTTAAATCCTTCAAACCAGAGATTTGAGGCTGGAATACTAGTCTAGAGGGATAGATTTAGGGGTGAGATGCTTGAATACCAAAGAAAATGGAGCTAGATAGAGAAAATTTTGAGAGAGAAAGGAAGGAGAAGGGTTCGGCCAAGAGAAGAGGAGGAAGGAGATGGGAGAATCTGCTGGAACTTGGTAGATGATTCTCCTTTTTATAATCCTCCAAATGGGCCAAACTTTGGGCTAAAAGTCCAAAGGCTTAATTTAATTCTTTAAGGCCCAATTTCACTTCTCTAAAGGCCCAACTGAAAATCTCCCACTTCCTCACTTCAAATCACTGAAATTTTAATTCCATCATTCTTAAAACATCAAAAATAGGTTGTATGTAAAATTTCAGCTCAATCGGAGTCCGTTACGGGTCCGATTCAACCGAACTGGTTCGATTCGACAACTGTCGACTTCATCGAAACATTTATTTTTTTGTACCAAAATATTCTACATAAAATTTCATGAGGATATGCAAAATATGGCAATTTTTGGAGTTCATTTGCTATATTTAAAAATTTATGCAAAATCAAGTCACCTTCCCTACCGAGGAAATTGACTCGCTACCTTTTTTCATATTTTTGACTTTCAGAGGCCTATTTGACCTCAATTTCACTTCAAATTTCAACCCCGGATTCACCATGACCAATACTTTCCGATGGTCAAATAAAATATTTTTTACTTTCGGGTCCGTTTTCCGGCCCGAGTGCACTATTCACAATCGGAATTTACTGTTCACGGCCAGACCGGTGTTGAGGCCATTACAACATCAATCTCAACAAAGCTCACTCTCTCGCCATTGCCCTAAAAAATTGGACTCTCAGGATGAGGCCCACTACTTATCCCTTTCTCAAAGAAAAAATCGAGGGTGGATTGTTTGCAAGGTGCAGTCTTTTTCACGAACTTTTTAGAAGGTAAATAGTTCGAATCATTATGAGGACCAAAATGGGAAGAAGAAGAACCATTGGGTAGTGAAGTCGAGGGATTGATATTTTCACACATCACGTCAAATTCTTTTACAGATGCTTCTAATCAAACTCCTATAAGTAGAGATAGATAATTAGAAACGAATTAGTAAATGTGATTAAAAAAATAGAACTAAACTTACATCGTCATCATCAGAAACATGAGGGGATTATTGGAGGTCATTTTGGGATATTCTTGATAGGTTTCAAAATCCAATCTTTGCGATTGAATCAGTTATGGGTATTTGGAGAATAAAAATAAACCCCGGAGAGAGAAAGGTAGATGGTGGGGGTGTGAAAGTGGGATTGGTGGAAAAACTTGAAATTGATTATTCTAAAACCCATGAAGGTTACCCATAATCTTCTCAAGCTTTTTGTATTTTTCATATCTCAAATTGGAAAGGTAAAGGAAGGGTATTGGGCTTATAAGTATCCCACATTTCAAACCATAATAAAAAAAGGTGATCCACACAATTTAGGTTTGGCAGATGGGTTGATGTAAATTAGTGGTACACTCAAAGTCAAGTGGGTTTTTACCATTTGACACGTGTTCTTTTCTTATTCGCTTATTTTAATCCTCAGTCAACAGATAAGGTATGCTGATGTAACAAGCTAACATGGACTCCTTTGGTGACATGGTTGATGATGTAGCAACATGCACAACTCCACATGTGTCCAGGCATATGACTTGGTATACCATGTCATCATTCCAGTGAGGATTATTGTCGAAAACCGATAAAGATGATTTTTGTGCAAAATGGTACTAAGTTGATGTGGCATGCCACTACAAAAAAACCTACATTAGTGACGAAAATTAGCAACGGATAAATTTTCACCGCTAAATAGTGATAGATTAGCAACTGTTTCCAAAATCATTCTTGAAAATTTATTTTCTCAATTTGGGATCAAGTTTAGCAATGAAATAGTGACTAACCAAAGAAATAGTCACTAAATATTGGTACCAAATAATGGTACGTTTGTTGCAACGAAATTTAGCGATGTTTTTTTGGTTGCTAAACATTGTTAAAATTTTTTATTTAGGAAAAATAATGTTGCGATTGACTTTGAGGAATGGAGTGAAAATTTAGATTTGTCGCTAAATTTTGAGGTAAATTTTGGCTTTTTTTAGCGACCAATTAAAGTTGTCACTATTTGGAAAAATATTATAATTAATTTTTTAGATTATAAAATACATATTTTGTCAATTTTTTTTAAAATCTTTAATCGTGGAATATAAAACCCCTCAAATAGGAAAATCTGATTTCCAAATCTCCCAAAAACCCGATTACCACGTCCGCTCCTCTATTGTTGCTGTCAACATAGCCGTCGCCCCTCTACCAGCAATCTTGAAGCTTCAAAACCACCATTATCCCTCTTTTGCTCTGCCACTCCTCCTTTTCAAATAAAGATTTCTTTCTTTCCTAAACCTAAAGACTTTTCATTTTATTTTTGGCCAGCTCCAGTGTCTGATGGCAACATATACCACACCGATAAGCTCCTGAAGGTGAGGTTCACCTTTCGATGCTCTTCTTTTCTTCTTACTCACCAGCAATAAGTATATCAAAGATGGCCTGCTGAGGTATTACAGGTCATCTCTTTCTTTATACGTCTTCACCATTTTTGGTTTCTTGACATCTTCTTCATTTTTTCTCTTTAGATCTTTATCTCTTCTGATTTACTAGGGTTTTATGTTCGATTTTCCTCAAAGTTAAAGTAAAAATACTCTTATTACTGTGGTTTAAATGAGTATTGGATACTCACTGATTGTTAGCTAAAATATTCACTGAATAATCCAATAGCTAACTGGAACTATAATCAACTTATTCTTGTTCTTTTTTTCGATTGGTAAATTGAGTTGTTTGAATTTAATTATTATCGTTGCAGAAGGAATCGTGTGCTTAAGTTTGTGAATTTTTATATGCACTTGAGGCCAGCCAATTACCTTCAGGTATGAAACTTTTTGACCAGTATATCTAAGGAAGTCTAGACTTGCAGAGCTGCTAATTTTTTAGGCCAATTTTAAGGATTAGGGAAATTAAGCAATATTAATTTATTACTTAATATTTTAATTTTAATAGGCATGGGGCAGGCTATTTTATAGGCTGTGATCAACACCCAAACTGCAAGTGAAAAGGTTGTATGGTGATGATGATGAAGAGGAAACTTCTTAGAATCGATCTGTGGAGGAACCAAAACTGCTTGGTGTTCATTTGGTTACTAATGAAAAGGTGTTATGTGAGCCCAAGTCTATATATTTATTTTTCTACAGACTCTCCAAAAAGAGCCTCTCTTTCTCATGTATGTAAAGTTCATTTCAATGTTATACTTACAGTATACATCATGTGATATTAAAGATTGCAAAAGTGTTACATTGGAGAAATGATTGGGGTTTCTATTAAGTGATGGCATGAGGAATTGTGGTCGACCTAAAAAGGATCGACAACTTGAAGTAGTTGAAGCTATATAGCCTTCTGAAACACTAATTGCATACCAAGCATTCAAACTAACAGTAAGTGTACTTAAATTCCATTGTTTAAACAGCTGCCCATTTTAATTTTAATAGCATAGAAATATTAATAGAAGTTGAAATCTAATTCAGAATCTTTCCTTTTTGTTCTTTTTAAATTTTTGATTTATTAAAGAGGAAGAATTGATATGGATCATAAGATTGAGCAAACTTCCATTAAAATCAGCAAAAATCAATGCATTTTATATAAAAGTGATGGCTTCAGATGTTTTTTTATTTCTGTAAATAGAAGTCATCCACAGATGTGGTTACATATTTTTTTAATGCCTATTATACCATTTTAGAGCTTTGTCTCACATTACTAATGAAGCTGGTTTACAACTATGTTAAAGGAATTTTTTTCTATTTGTAGACAATAATGGTATATTTATTATAGGTATTTGTAACTTATTTCCTTTCTATTTTCTTATTTGCAAGGTATTGGATAGTGGCAGTTCTACACAATCTATTATTATAGGTATTTATTGACTTATTTCCTTTTGCTTAATTCTTATCTTATTAGATAGTGACAGATCTATTACTTTCTTACCTTTATATTCTAATTATTGAGGATTTATTTAAACGATTAGAGGAACTATTTAGTTTTATACCATTTCCCAATCTACTAGGCATTTTTACTTTGCTGCAGTTGAATCTATTATATTATCATGCTATTATTTTGATAGGATTAGACATTTGTCCTTTGTTGGTGGGTTTATCTTTATTAATAAATCAGATTGATTAGTCTTGCTGCATTATAAGAATTGCCCTTACACAAAAGTAGCCAAGAACTTTGATGAACTTTTGACATGCTTGACAATTAAACAACCATGATTGTGTAAAAATGGGATTTTAGGTATTCTCAACAATCAATTGATACATAATTGAATTCTATAGAACAACTCATAGAACCCATAGAGTAATTTGTGGTTAGGTCTACATATTTTTTTAGGTACACTGATAAACTAAGATTTGGAAATCGTTAAATTAATGGGTTAATTAGGAAATTTAATAAAATATATTGTTTTGATCTGTAACTAGGTAAATGATGCTTCTCGTTATGGACAGCAGTAAGGTTGGTTTTCTGAAATAAAAGGTAATCTTTATTAATTACTGAATGCATTTTCTCCTTTTAACTAGCGAGATCATATATGTAGATTTCTTTAACTACTTGCTTATTGATAATGGATTTTGATTTTGGTTATATAGTTAACTGTAAAAATAAAATTTGTTTTTGAGTTTTGTATAGACATATTCAAGGATGATTTCCATAATTCTGTAACTATATAATATATATTGATAAATTCTGGTGTTGATGCCGATTGTGGACATGAATCTGAAAATGAGATTTTTATTTCAGTTGCATAATACTTGTAATGTAGTTTGCTTAATTTCCTATGTATATGTATTCTTTTTGAACAATTTTGAACACACAAAAAAATTATTTATGTATTCATTGTGAATCCAAGTCAGTGAATGGGGTCAAATTCTTATTACAGCAAATGAAGATGAAAATAAAAGAGATTGGTCCGACTCAGTATTTCTTTAGGCATCCTTCATAACATTATCAATGCTTGGTAAGAACTTTGATTTCATTTCTACATGTCAATTTGATGCCCTAGGTTGTAGCTTTATGTATTTTTGTAAAGAACAAAAATTTTGAGTTAGTTTATTGCTTTTTTGAAACATAGAATCAGCAGTGAAGGGCTTGTTCTATCTGATTTCATCTTTTGTGATAAATTAGCACATACATAAGTGCTAATCACCTATGTAGAATAGCTCATTAAGTCTACAGTTTTAGTTGTTTTTGGAAAAACAAGAGTGCTAAGATGTCATTTTACCTTTTCTTTTTAGCATTCATAATTTATCAAATTATATAGCTGCTTGTTTTTTTACCTGGATACATGTTGTGGTATAAATTGAACATCAGTGTAGACTATAACTTAACTAAGTGTTTCAACATGTAGTGGATTAAATATATTTGTATCTGCTTGTGTTGTACAATAGCTCATTAAGTCTACAGTTTTAGTTTTCACAGTTATTTAAATGGAAAATTGTCAATTATGAGTTGTTCTCATGTTTATGCTTATTAAAAATTGTTGTGTTTTTATAGGAGAGGTATGAGCAACTCCGATTTGAGCGATCTCAAGATGAGTCATCCGTGGATGAGTCCAAGGTGTTTTTAGAGGCTGCATAATGTAATAAAAAGGAAAAAAGTATATGGACTTGGCTTATATGTGTCGCCTAATGTTTCTTCATCAAGTACATCATCTTGTGCTAGTACAAGCAATGCCCACCAATTGGATGTAACATTATTGACGGAAGATGTTGAGGAGATTGTTGCACGTACTATTCGTTCATTGCTTCTTCATTTGGGGGTTCAACAACCACCAGTTCAGTTGAATACTAATACTACACCACCAACATATAATGATGTTGCCCCTTCAAGTGCACAAAGAGATAATCAACATGATGATTTTCCATCCAGTAATCGCGATTCTGCCTGAAATTGCTATCGCCACTGCTTACTAATTATTTCATTTAAACATTATTGTTAATGTTAATTTGAATGTTATTTTTAATATTATGGGTTTATTGTTTAGGATGATACTTTGTAGGGTGATAAACTTATTTAGTATTTCCAATAATTTTTAATTGTACATTTGTTGTAACTTGATACTATATTTTATATTATAAATTTATATATTATACTATGATTTGCATTTATATAATTATGTATGGTGTCCGTTCAATATTAGGTAAACAATGAAGTAACTTATTATTCAATGATATATAAATAATAATTAATAAAAATTAAAAAACCTTAAATTCCAAGATAGCGACGAAATAATTTGTCGCTATTCATCGCTATAAATAAGCTAATTCATTAATCCAGGATTGTATTTCCGTAGTTATATTTTAGCAACAAAAAGAAAATACACCAAATCTGTCGCAAAAAAAATAAATTCTTAGAGACTAAAAATAGCGACGAAATATTTCGTCGCTAATATTTTATTTAATTAAATGACAACTGATTTTTGTGGTTAATTAGCAACGGAATTTCTTACCACAGCAATGGAGTATTCGTCGCTATTTTTAGCGACGGTTTTTTATATTAGTCGCTAAATAAGTCATCTAGTCTTTTTTGCATTAGTGACGGATTTTCATAAAATAGCTTTTTTTTTTTTTTGCATTGTGCATGTCATCATTCTAGCAAGGATCGTTGCCGGAAACCGGTCAAGATGATTTTTGTGCAAAACGGTACTAAGTTCAGTGATATTTTTGTTATAAAAAATAATACAGTTATTTTTGGACAATTAGATTTAAATTCAGTTTCCGTAGATTAAATTGACCCTAAAAATACAGGGTGGCACACATTTCTTTCTAAGTTTAATGTTAACGTATTTGAATTTTGACAGCATACTAATGTGATTTTGTAATGTTCTAGATTGCTAGGACTTTAAAGCTTCAATCTAATGTTGAAGGAATTTTTTTATTTTAAAATTTGAGTGTCAACAATCTTACATTCTATCCAAATGTAATTGTAAAAGTTTTAAATAATATAATTTTGTACATAATATAATATTCTATAATTTAATTTTTAACATATTTTTATAATTGCGATCTTACAACTAATTATGTATTTGTGGTAACATCACTCAGTAAAATGAGAAACGTAAACGTTTTAAGAAGGGACTAATTTGTGAGTATTTCTAAACTTTTTTGATCCCTAAGTGGCGAAGCCATGTTGAGAGGAAGGGGGCAATTAATTTTTAATATATATATATATATATATATATATATATATATATATATATATATATATATATATAGTTTTACCCCTTTTACTACCTATTATTATTATTATTATTATTATTATTATTATTATTATTAAACTTCAAAAGATTGCTAGGGGAGGCATCTCGATGTTTGGCAGCGGAGATAAGAGGGGAGGCTCCGTCTACTCTAGGGTTCAGTCTGCGGTGGAGAAACTGCGTGAAATGCTTTGGGGTTAAAAAGGATAATGATAGAGTGGGATAGAACGTAGGAATAGGAGAATTTTTACGTTTACTTCCTATGTGGTTATTGCCCATCCCATTCAAATTTGATCCAAGTATTGAGAATAGTTAGTAGTTGATATTTATTGTTATTAGCTAATATTTGATTGATATATTTATTATTTTTAGTTAATATTTGATTGATAGTTGATAGTGAATTTATTTTTAATTTCTGATTATAAAATTATATATAGTTAATGATGTTCTATTATAAAATTATCTATATAGATATTTAGATAACTGTAGTATCAAAACTTTAAATATTCAAATCTCGATATTCAGTTTTAAAGTATGATCATTAAAACAATAAAATATTTCTTAATTTAAATTTTATACTCTCTTCATTTATAGATATTTACCAAAATTAAAAAAATATATATTAATTAATTTGCCTTTCAAAGAAAAAAGACAATCGATAGGCAAATTGATTGAAAATTTTTCTTCGAATGTTAATTGTAGTTAAATAATATACCAAGATTTTGAATATTTATATCTAAATATATCAAGGTTTTCTAAATTACTTGTACATTCATATCTAAATATATCAAAGTTTTGAAATTTGAAGCAGATCTGCTAATACAACAGGAAAAATTAAAAACTATGCAATATATTTGTCCGTATAAGAATAAGAATAAAATTTAAAAATGTTAACATGTGATTAAAAATTAGTTAGATTGTGAATAAGATTGACTCGGCAATAATTTGACCTATTTTTTATTTATAAGAAAATAGGTCATTTTTATTATGTGCAAATTTGATATTTTTTTTTATTTTTCTTATCTTCTTATCATATTTTTATTAAATATGAATGATAATGGTTAATATTATTTTTTGTTTGATCTACACCAAACTCGGTCCAAAGGATCATCAGACAGAAAGTCTTGACATAGTCTAAGTTCAAAGCCCCTGAAATATGGCATGTGAGCGAATGGGTAAATACAGGAACCAAGGGGATAAGGCTGTCCGATTGGACGGACAAGATACGCCCTTCAATAGTTCACTGACACGTGCATCAATTCCATCCATTACCTACACCGTGTCACATCATCGAAAATCTACTATGTCATTTAGATAGATGACTCAAGTGATTCTCAACACACCTCTTATAATATCAGGTCATTCCACACTTAAATAACACATTGCTCACATTACAATTCTCTTGCTATACTCTCTCTCTCTCTCTACATTCTCCGACTTAAACATCAGAGTACTAATCCCCTGCACTATTGGTTAGTTTTTATCTGTTTTGCATAACAACTTACCTCGACCAGCAGATTGGCACAATGGAGTTCATCTCCCTTTATTATAAGTTCTAACAATCTAAGACTTATCAATATGAATATTAAAAAAATATTATTAGGATTATATTTTATATATTACTTTTAATAATTTCAATTTTGATTCAATTCAATTTGGATTCAAATCCAGACAAATTTTTAACCATCAACCTTTGCATTCACCCTTTTTTTAGTCGAATTTGAAATCTTAAAATGTATCCAATTTTTAAAAAGCAAACACTTATAACTATATAGTCATATTTAAAAAGATGAACCCGTGAATAGAAAGTGTATAAATTATTAAAATTTGAGAGTTCAATAATTTCTATAACATTTAATATGTATAGGTCTAGTACATTGAACCCATCAAATTAAGACATAATGTCTATTATTTTTTATTCATCAACTCATGAAGATATAAAACTAAAGCAGTTCCATTCTTCAGGAGACTAAGCCAAGTAGCTGTAAAGCTGCTATCAGCTGCTGCTGCTAAATAAACTGGCACACTTTGAAATATAATTAAGCATGCAATGGAATCTGATTTGATGGAGAAGAAGAAGAAGAAACATGCGCAAGAAGCTCATTGTCATGCTCAAACATAGCCATGTCATCCTCTTTCAAGCTAATCCATGCCTCCACGCCCTTCCCTTCTTTAGTGTCTAGAAAAAAAGCTAGATTCTTGCAAACATCAGGAACTAATCCTATCCATAGAGCCTTTCCCAATCCAAAATCAGCACTTTCATATACTGGAAAATTGCACAAATTACTAAAGATAAACTCCTCTTTTTTCCCACATAATGATTCATCAGCAAACTTCTTGAGCAAATGGAACTGTTCATCACTGTTTCGGAGCTTCCTCACGAAGTCTGCATTTATATTTGTTATGGAATCTTTCATCCTCTCCACAATTCCATCATCATCATCATCAATAGCTTTCATGTCAGCCTCTGCTATAGCCAGCCACACAAGATTCCCAAAAGACAGCTTTGACAATGCCGGTTCCATCCTTGACCGTAAATCCACCCCATGAATCACCGAATACGTCTTATTCTTAGCTTCTTCAGCCTGAGTAGTGGCCATGAAGCGGTTCCATATGAAAGCAGCCAAAGCCACTGCACGCGATGGGCTTACTCCATTCACACTATATTTAGCCTTAAGAACTTCTAAGGTAGAAGTATTGAACACAAACATTCTTGTCACAATCTTTTCCTTCAAAATCACTCTCCTTGCTGGCTCATACACGGATGCATCTGTGGGTGGAAAGAGGTTGGCCCAACCAAAAGAAGGAACATATTTGATAGTTTCTCCTCTGGCAATGGCAAACGAAGCATTTCCGAATATCAACTGTGATAAACCATCACAAATCTTATGGCTTATAGCTAATGAGATAACTAATCCACCACAGTTAAAGAAGGTAATTTGGGAAAAGCCTCCTAAATCACTTGTCTCGTCAAGTTTCACAGGAATAAAATTTTTGTTGTTACGAGTATTCTTATATTGAAGAATATCAGAAAGCTGACAGTCAGCTTTGGCTTCTACAAATAGAAAACCTTCATCATTGCAATCGACATATGAGTTGTTCTTAATGCGTCCAGCAACAGGGTAAAAAATGCTTAAGGCTTGGCGTAAAGATTTTTTCAAGATATTGCATATTTCTAAGTAGTTTATGTTGGGTTTTTGATAGAACAAAATAGCAGGAACAAAAATTGGGGGTTCGATTTGATCGAGAAAGGAAAGTTGGTAATGGCGATGGTGATCAGGTGTAGGGGAGGATGGCTTGATTAGTTCTTTGGAAATGAACTTTACTTCCATGTTCACTTTCCTTTCCACAATTATCAGACAAGAAACTTCTTGGCCAGTTAGCTGCAATGTTCATTGGGAAACATGTTATATCATACTATTCATTGAAACCCATTCGTCCTATGAATAGCGAAACAGACTCCTTGAGAGGTGGCAAGCTGCTATGCGGCTTGAGACTAGGTGGCAAACTTTACAAATTCAGATATTATATTATACTATACACTATACGTTATATTACACTATACGTTATATTCTATTATATTGTATTATACTATTAGTCTATTACTATACGTTATAACCCATTTCCCCAATGAATAGTGCACCAGACTGCTGGAAAGGTGGCAAGTTCCTATATGGCTTGAGACCAGGTGGCAGACGGCCAAATAAGAGAAATTCATACAAGCAAGTTGCTGGACAGGTGCCGATTAAGAGATATATCACACGTGCAAGTTGCTGTTCGAATGAGAGATACGTACATTCACCCATTGCAAGTACCAATATAATGAAAAATGGATTAACAAATCTTAAATCATAGCACAAAACAGAATCTTAATTAGATATAGTTTGTTAAGGACAAGACTATATAGCATTAGTGATAATATCCAAAAAGAAATTAATTATAAGATTGATTTATTAAAAATTTACAAAGAAACCTAAGATCATAAGTCCAAAAAAATTCAACACTCAAATGTATAAATATGACAGGTACACACAGAATAAAAGCTCTCTCTCTCTAACTCTGTATATTTTTTCCTTATTGAACTTTCTCTCCACATTTCGATAGTTAACTTAGGCATCGAAGCGTTAATACCCGACAGAATCGGCTTAGTCTCCTTTTTTGCAGGTCATCAAAGCCTCTCTTTAGGCCCAAACCTCACATTTTCGGTTCAGGTGAACCTTTTTTCTTTCATGGCTTGCGATCTCTCTTTTTATGGTAAAATTTTGTATTTTATTATTTGATACAGTTATTCAGCCTAAAATCGAAGAAAAGGGATGTTCATTCCGTGGCTACTCCTACGAAATTTTTAATTTCAAGCTCCAGATCTACTCTTTTTTTATATAAGTTAATGGTAAAAATCACGCTCCTATTCAGACCATCGCTAGGATCCAGCAATAAGCAAGATCTGAAGCCTGAAAATGGAGTGAAGAAACCATCTTAACCAAAGCAAAAAGCAAAAAGTCTAAATCTAAAAATCTTGAGCTTGATTTTGTAGGGAAAGCCTAGATCTAAAAAACTAGAACTTGATTTTGCAGAGAAAGCTCAGATACAAAAGTCTTGAGCTAGATTTCACGAAGAATAGGTCTAAAAAATCTTGGGTTTAATTTTTTTTTTTAAAAAACTAATAGGAAAAGAAGAAGACAGAGTCGGAGAGCGGAGAGCGGAGAGGACTTCTTCAATGAAGACCCGACCACAATGTCCACGGCGACTGTCAAAAGAAGAAAATCAAAAATAGCTTTCTTCAGGCAAAGTATGAAAAAGCAGAGCTAATTTTTAGCTTTCGTGGTCAAAGGATCCAGGCTTTTCTTCAAGGATATACAGGCCAAAGATAGATCGACATCCACAT
Organism: Excoecaria agallocha; assembly: GCA_037975025.1. NCBI lineage: Eukaryota > Viridiplantae > Streptophyta > Magnoliopsida > Malpighiales > Euphorbiaceae > Excoecaria > Excoecaria agallocha. The sequence continues at coordinate 63,764,409 of CM075808.1, forward strand.
CCAGACCAATCGGGATCTTGCCTCACAGACTGAAAGTTTGCATCACCGATCGAAAATCTATTGTCACCAACCGAAAGTCTACATCACCAATCGAAAATCTATTATCACCTATCGAAAGTTTGCATCACCGATCGAAAATCTATTGTCACCGACCGGGAGTTTGCTTCACCGATCGGTAGTCTGCTTCACTGATCGGGAGTTTGTTTCCATCTATCTGAAGATCGTCACCAAAGATTGAGAATTTGCAGCCCCGCTTCTAGCTGGCATCGCCTCCTCCTGCATCTCATATGTAATGCCGTGATTTTTCAAGTTATTGTTGTTAAAGGAAAAGTCAAAAATAAGAGAAAAGAAGGTCTAAGATTAAGTCATCAACCAAAAATTATGGGCCCACTCAAATTAATAATCAATTCGGCAATATTTGACTGGCTCTCTTTTGACCACTCTGATAAAAATTTGGTCAAATAAAGCCATGTCTTTGCCAAGCTCAGGAGGATCATCCACCAACTCATTAAGCTTTGGAAAGACATACTACGGAAGCCTTTAAGCCTAGTACGAGAGGTATGTATATTAATAATTTATTAAATTCTTCTTTTACATTTATTTCTCTAACACATCAAATATAAAATGCAAAGTGACAATATAGGATTGTCTGTCCAATTAAAAAGTTAAGACCGCAATGCTATTGTTTGTCTTTTAAATTACTTCTTGCATATGGCTTTGCAAAAATATATATTTATTTATCTATTTTAATTTCGATCCATGGTAATCCCGTTTGATGTATTTTAATTTCAATCGATGAAAATTAATTCCAACCGACAAAAATTTCGATTGATAATTTGTTTAATTTCAATCGATGAAAATCCCGATTGATGATCTATTTAATTCCAATCGATAAAAATCTCGATCGACATAATTAATTCCGATCAATGAAAATCCTATTAATGATCTATTTAATCCCGACTGATGACAATCCCAGTTAATGTATTTTAATTTCGACATAATTAATTTCGATCGACGAAATCCCGATTGATGATTTATTTAATTTCAATCAATGAAAATTTCGATCGACGAAAAATCTCAATTGATGATCTATTTAATCTCGATCGATTACAATCCCGGTTGATGTATTTTAATTTCGACGTAATTAATTTCAACCGATGAAAATCTCAATTGATGATCTATTTAATCCCGATTGATGTATTTTAATTTCAAAGTAATTAATTTTGACTGACAATAATCCCGATCGATATATTTTAATTCCAACCAATGACAATTCCGGTTAATGTATTTTAATTCCAATCGATGACAATCCTGATCAATGTATTTTAGTTCCGATCAATGAAAATTTCGATATCACTTAAGAAACAATCGACCTTAAAGGGTCAAATTATGCGGAGGGGACTAGTGATAATACCCAAAATAAAATTAACTATAAGGCCGGCCCATTAAAGGTCCACAAAGAGTTCCAAGATTAGAAGCCCAAAAAAAATCCAACATCAAAGGTACAAATATGGCAGGTACACACATAACAGGGGCTCTCTCTCTCTAACTCTGCATACTCTCTCTATTAAGCTTTCTCTCCACACTTTGATAGCTAATTTAGGCATTGGAGCACTAACGCCCGACAGGATCGGGCTAGTATCCTTTTTTACAGGTCATCAAAGCCTCTTTTTAGGCCCAAACCTCACGTCTTCTATTTAGGTGAACCCTCTTCTTCCATGGCTTGTAGGGGTGTTCAAAACTCGATCCTGCTCGAACAATCCGAATAACCCAACCCAAACAAGAAATTTGGGTAGGGTTATTAGGGTCGGGTAGGGTTAGGAATTTGGGAGTTGTTCAGGTCGGATCGGGTTAAACCCTCATTAACCCGAAAACAAATATTCCCATCCAAAATACACCGTTTCATGAAAATGGGTCAAGTTCGGGTCGGGTTGGCCCCACCTGAACCTCATTTTTAAAAATTAAAATAAAATAAAAAAATAATTTTAAAAATAAATTCGGGTTTTTCGGGTTATTTGGGTGGGGCCTGAAATTTTGAGGATTATTCGGGTAAGGGTCCGAATTATTTGTAGGGTTGGGATATATGGTGTTGTTCGAGTTTTGGATTATTCGAGTTCAGGTCGGATTTACCCGAACCCGCCCGATGAACACCCCTAATGGCTTGCGATCTCTCTTTTTACTGTAAAATTTTGTGTTTTATCAATCAGGACATGTCAAAATGTAAAGAATGATAAAATAATCAGAGAGAAATAGTAATCAATAATCACATCATTAGTTTAAAGATAAATGGAATTGAATATCAAAATATGGGGAAATAACTTCCAACAATTGACATTGTTATTCTTGGCCTACTTGCAGAGCGGGTGTTTAGATTCCAAGGGTATTTTTAAATTTATCACAATATAATTTGAAATAAATGTAATTACTTGAATATCTTTTCTTTTCATTCATGTGATAGATAAATACCTACAAGAAGATGGCCTACATCATGAACTAAAATTCAACGTTTGAATGTAGGCCAGTACCTTGCGATTTGAGCTAAGCAGGCACCACCAAGAAAAATATTCTTCAAAAATGCTAATCCTAATATTGTTGCAATGTTAGGTTTAATATCAATCCCTTGCCAGCCAAGAAGAGAGAAGCACGGGCCAGAGATTAATAATATTAACAAGCATATCATAATCTTTAATTGCCTAATTGCAAAAATCTAAATGTATAGTGCATACATCATATACTTTATATGATATTTATGAAAAAAGCATATCATAAATTTAGCCATTGCACAACTATATCATTACCATAGAAAAAAAATATGGAAATCAAATAGTTGGTAGAAGTTACTAATTTCTTATGCAAATAAGTTATATAGAAGCAACAGAAGAATGAACAACGAACTAATGAGAATACCCAAAAGACAACCAGGATATCAAAGCTGTGGACTATAAGCCTTAGTATATAACTAAATTTTAGCAAATAAATAGAAATAACTACTCAAACACCCCAGATTATACAAACTAATCTAAACACGAATTACAAAGGAAGAAATCAAAGGAAATAGAAGGGGTAAAAAAATGGAACTTTTTTTAAAATTGGTGTAGAGTAAAAACTTATTTAGGGAACAGGGGTTCTTTTTTGGCTAATTGGGAAAATGGCTTGTGTGATTGCATTCCCGTAACCAGCTTTTATGGAATCAGGAGCTTGATCCCAAAATGGTCCACTGCAGAAATAGGCAGTCTCCTACCATCCAACAGCTCGACCAATCACACGTGAACAGTAACCCTTATATATGCATTGAGACCGAATTTTTGCTTCCTCTTCTCCCTTCATCTTCATCTGCTCTTCTCTCTATTTTCTTTGTCACTCTCAAGCTTCCAACTCTTAAGTCTCAAGCTTTCCAAGTCTCAAGCCTCAATCTATCAAGTTTTATAAATATTTTGATCTGATAGCTTTATATTTAGCAAGATTCTGTGAGGTTAGTCAATTTTTTTTAAATGTAAGTAGATAAAATTTTATTATAAGAAATATATGTAAGTGAAATTTCTTTATACATGTATATTTATATTTTTTTAAATATTTAGAAAGTATTAATAAGAAATTTATAAATTAATATATTGCTATATTGGTTGAATGTGTTGTTGTTGAATTGTAGATTTTATTTGTTATAAATTTCGGTGTCTTGAAGAATATTAAGGTAAGTAATATGTTGTAATTTTTTTTAAATTTTAACATGATCATGCAATTTTGTGGCATTAATTTTTTGTATATTTGTTATAATGATTAAATTAGACTTAAATATAATGAGATTATAGTAGTAATATATGTTTACAGTGAAATTTTATTAAAATATTTAATACAGTAAATTTGATTAAGCATATATTATAATTATTTGAATAATTTAAGTAGCTTGATGTATTATTTCTTTCATACGATATTTAAATTAGGAATGTATTTAGTACTAATTGTATATAGTTAAAAAAATATTTAAACAAATATTTATAATTTATTGTTAGTTTATTATTATTTTACGCAGTAAAAAATTTGTGCATGCTATATAATTATTTTATTATTTAATGCAGTTAAATGGAATGTTAATTAGTTAATAATTTGTTTGAGTTTTTTTTAATTTTTAAGATATTTTTTAATTATATTCTTGGTGTCGTAATTAAATGTAGGATAAATAAAATATGGACTAGTTTCAAAATCAAAATTTTATAAATCCAGGATCTCGTACAGATGATCTACTAACATTAAAAGAAAAACATCATACTAACACAGTTTGGAATAATATGGTAATGATTTTATTCTACTAATTATTTAACTACATATTAGTTGACATAAGTCTATATTTATTAAGTTTTTTGTGACGTATATTTTATATGTGTCAGGTATCACGTAATGTATTATTTGATCAGAGAGCAAGTGTACATTCCCATTATGGAAACATTGATCAAAGAATTATACCATATTTGAGGATGGCTTGGTTCTATGGAGTGTCCCATATTGGAGTAATGCATGTAGATTTGAATTTAATGATTGGCCTTATGCAGAGATAGAGGCTGGAGATACACATGTTTCACCATGCGGTTGGTGAATCCACCATCACTTTGCAAGATATTTAAATATTGATTGGCTTACCAATCGAAGGGCATCCGATGACTGGATCTATATGACATGATTGGAGAATTCTCTGCAACTAGCTTCTGGGACATATCCCACCTGATAAGGCTTTCAAAGGAAAATCAGTTAAAATGACTTAGTTGTCGTCAACTTTTGATTCTCTACAAGCCGATGTTACTGAATATCAAATTCAATGTTATGTTCGTGTATGGCTATTATGGTGTATTGGTAGATTATTGTGTCCATCTCAAGCTAACAATTATATACATTTAATGGGAGCTTCCCCTGTTAGAGGATTAGATGAAGTTGGCAATTATAGTTGGGGTTCAGCGGTATTGCATGGCTGTATAGGGAGCTTTGTCATGCTACACAGCTAGATCACCATGGGGTAAGTGGATATCAATAGTTCTTGCAGATGTGGGCTTGGGAAAGATTGCACCAATTTCATCCTCCATTTATACATGAAGTTGCAATTGGATCAGAGTATGCCATATGGTTATAGGTAAATTTTATTTATTTTTTGATTTAAAATAATTAATTAATTATCAAATATATATATATATATATATATATAAAAGTTTCGATGTAATATTATATTGACACAATTGATTGTTATATATTAGGTGGCAATCTCCTATCGATCTAGGCAATAATCATAGAAAAGATGTACATAGATTCTGAGTAGAATTAAACACTCAGTATGCAGATCAGATAATTATTAGATGTTGTTAAATTTTAATTATAATAATTTGTGTGCATTTAGATTAATTAAACCTTATTTACCTTTTTTTTAGTTTAAATGGTAACCATATGACTGAGAGATACATCTTTTACCATCCTATTGTACCAGTGGACAACAGATTTGGAGATCAATTGTGCCTTTAATATGTTTCAATATCATCGAATGGCACCATCCTGATCGTTGCCTTCGTCAATTTTGCATGGATCAACACATTTTCAGTCCACCATTAATTGATGATAGCCTCCTTATAGTTGATTTGAGAGGGCAACATCAGGATAATTGGAAAATTACATTTGCTAATTTCATCTTTAAGTGGAATAATTGACATGAAAGGGTTAATTATCAGTGCTCCTTTCCTGAAGGAGCCATTGCATATAAGGTCACAATACATGCAACGGTATCTACTAAAAACAAGATGGTGGATAACCCCTGAAGGAGCATCCTATGGGGCAGCGGTATGTTTGCCTAATTTTATTTTTTTAGCATTTAAAAATTATTATTTGTTATAATATTTACATTAATTGATTATATGTTGATAATATTTAATATAATTATTTGTAGGTTGATGGTGTTGAACATATTTACCATAGTGATATGGCATCATCGTCAATTCAAAATGGTGACATTCGAATGACATTGAAAGGAATTTTATGAGCAGTTGGAGCATTTGATAGAATGATCAATGATTATACACGTCAACCTATTATAGGTCCTATACGGATTCCTTAAATATCTGTATCATATGCAGATTTTCAGCAATCAAGACAGAGTAGAAGAGGCATGGTAGATAAACGGATGCAAGAGCCCTTAATTCCTCTTCCACCAGGGATCAGTCAGGTCCCTGAGCTTATGTCATGGCCATTTTCCACTTCATTTGGTATGTCTGAATTTAGTCAACATTCATTTTATGATACAGAAGTAGGATCTTCAAGATTCAATGTTGATTTAAATATCGGTGCCTTCGGATAAGATCCTACAGGATACACAGGTGTAGTTATGTCGTACAATATATAGGTAGGAATGGAAGCTAATGTTCAAGAAAAATTTTTGGACGAACTCTTGACCAAACCTAATGTTATGCAAAGTCAGGTTTTTTCTGATCAACCGGCATTTGATAGCAATTTCGACAATTCAATGCCCGATCCCAATGCATAAGACCCTTATAGTCACAACTTATATAGGGATTTTAGCCATTATTTATAATTGTATTGTATGTTATTGTATGAATTATGAACTTTTATTATAAATTTAATTAATGTGGAGTATATTTCTCCGATAATTTTATACTTTAATTAATATTTGAAAAATGCAAAAATAAAATAAATATAATTAATGTATAAATATTTATTTTCACAACAACCATTATCATAAATAAGTAAATACTTCATTTCATAAATACTCATTCATTAACATATAAATGGTATGAGGTACAATCGGGGTAAAAAATATAGACATAATTCTAACTTATAAATCCTTAATTGGATAATCCAGTTTGACTAAGACATATCTTTTTATTGTGGCCAACATTACCGCAAATGCTACAATATGCAATGTTTCTATGTTCTTATCAATCCATCTCATTGTGAATTTGTGTTATTTTAGGTCAATTTTTTCTCTATAAAGCCATATCAGGTATAAACTTTGGACTATAATAATTAGGCTATCTGGATCTATGACTCGTAGGATGGAATCTACCTTCATAGCATTTTAAGGTCGGTAATGTTATAACATGAATCTATAAATGTGAACATATAGAGATGTTTGTACATGCACACTGTAATTGCATGTGAACATGACATTTTAGTTCCTTTAAACTTACCACACTCACTTTCGTACTTTTCTAGGCTAACAATGTAGGTGTCAATTTCTATGTTATCCGCTGGTGCATGGCAAGCTATGATCTTGAATAATTTATACCAACTATCATAATCAATAATCATGTGATCACACGTCTTCATAGCGCACTTGTTCATAATATCAAAACATTTTGGGGTGAAACACATTCCTTGACGCCATTTTATTCATGTACAACCCCCTTCTTTGCTCAAAAAATTTGACTAATCGATCGAAGACGTGTTCGACAATAGCAGTAATGGGAAGTATGCAAAGATCTTTCAAATCACTGTTGACACTCTCTACTATGTTGGTAGTGGCATGTCCATATCGATAACCACCATCTTTGGATAATATCCATCACTCTAATGGAACCCTCATGGCCCAATTATATGAATCCTCATCAAGCTATTTTATCTCATCCATTTGCTTCGAGAACTTATACTTCTCATAGTTATTTCCTAATGCAAAGTTAAATCATAATTACAATATTATTACCTTCTAAAATAAGATAATTTAATTAATTAAATTTTATGAATCTAAAATAAATAATACATACCATCCTTGTAAAGCAAATTTTTGATTGTGGGATTTGTGTGAAGTGTGTTGTAATTACTTACAAAGTGACACGGATATATCTTGTGAAATGTTAGAGGTTCCTTTCAACCACTCATTTCATCATGAAATATTACTATTATTCCAGCATGTCGATCTAATATAACAGTTATCATAACATGTTGAATGATATGTTTTCAAATTAATCTCATGAACCAAGCCCAACTAGACTTATTCTTGGACTCCACAATAGTAAATGCAATTAGATATAACATATTGTTACCATCAACAGAGCTGGTGATTAACAGTGTCTACTGGAACTTACCAATCAAGAATGTTCCATCGATCAACAAAATAGGCTTACAATGGTTGAACCCATAGATTGTAGGTTTAAAACTCCAATATACCCTTTAAAATTGCTTTACAGTTGGGATATGGGTATCTTGAAGCACAAACTTATAAACTATTTCAGGATTAAACATTTGAAAGCATATAAAAAATCCAGCAACTTCTCGAATGATTCAACATAATTTCCAAAGATGGCCTCAAGTGCACTCAACCTTGCATACCAAACCTTATAGTACGGAACCTCATAATGAAATTGTTCCTTAATAGCAGTAATTGCCACATCTATCGGAAGTGTAGGATTTTTACTTACCATCCCCATTATGTTGTTAAGAATAATCTGTGATCCTGATTGCCTATGATCTTTGGAAAGGTTACTAGCTGATAGGCAACAATGTTCTCCCTCATATTTTATGATAATCCAAAAAGGGCTTTTATCTTTTTATATAACTCTTAACTTCCATTGGCAGCCAATATCAGCCTTCTCACACTTAACAACCTAGTATTTTAATTTGGATTAAACAACTCTAAAGTCGACATTTCGTGAGATTGAATATCTTTTCACATAAGATTTACATCATACTTACTGTTGAATACCAAACCTTTTAATAACTCTGATGTACCATCCCATGTATCAAATTGGATGCCCATGACAAGTCAACTTATATTGCATCGAAGTCAATGGCTGTATAGTATTCCGATGGAAAGTTAAAGATATCATAAGCTATCTCTTCAATGCCATGAACTGATATTATAGGATTGACATATTGAGTACCAAAAAACTCATTGCCATCGCCAAAATCATATTCATCACTTTTTGCACTCAAGTTTGTTGTAACGGCCTCATCATCATCATTCGGTGAGATGTAATCATTATTAACTGTCCCTTCATCAAAGTAATCCATGCCTACCAAATCAATTGAACGTTCATTCCTGACATCTACACTAATATCATTAAATAAAGATACGTACCCCATTACTTGAAATGCTAGCATCATGGGGATGTGTATGATCTCCTTGGCTGACTCATAACATCAGAAGTATGGCTATTTAACAAATGCATACAACCTTATCCTAAACTATCACGCATACCTCTTACAAGCAAGTCACCATCGCATCGACTGACAAACTGGCTAAGCCGACTGGGATTAATTTTTTCTCGATGGATAACTGGTCATCATTGTTTATCAACATCTAAATCTTATACTTCATCTCTAATATATTGACCATAATTTGATTGAGAGAAAATGTCAATATCCTCACCACTGCCCGATTGCCTCGATTGACTGGGGCCAACATCACTTTCAAAGAATTGTTAAGTAATCTCAACGTTTTTTTATGTATAAGACATCATTTCTATCATGATCACCAACTCTATACGTCGGTATATTAGCTCCTAAAACCACCTCGGTCACTTTAATAATTAATTCCACCAAGGTATAATCTTTGTATTCCATTAACTTTTCATAAATTATCTCTATGTCATCGTCATCAGACAAATCCACTAACGTCTAATATAATGATCCTCAGTTATACAATAGACTCTTGTATATAATTCTTGAAATGACGTGATTCACACCTAAATCCAACTTAACATGAATTTTATGTTTCAATTCAGAAAGAGTTGGTGTATTTCTAAGCCTCAATCTCTTAGTAACCACGTTTAGACCAGATATATCATACTAAAAATCTGCAACTCCATAACTTGTTTAGCCACACGTATGCAGATAAAAGTCGGTATATGCTAACATCTTGAAATTAACTGTAATTCATAATACAATTCAATAAACTTTTATTAAAAATATTTTTAAACTTTTTATTGAACATTTATTAACTAATTATTAAAAAGATATTTAATACATGTGCTTTTAAAACCAATTACAACCATTTATGTGATAAAATTAAAGTTAAAATCTAAATGGTTGCATTACGATTCAAAATTAAATGTCTATTTTTTATTATTAAGCCACAATTAGAAATTTTAACTAAAAATTTACAGTATAAATTATATATATTATATTAATTAGTGTGTTATTACATTTCACTAGATCTCATATCTAATTCGGCAATAAATTATATTATAAAAAATACACAATATTTTTCGAATTATAATTATGACACGCCATTTTTATTAATCTTATATATAACTAAAATATTTTATAATTATTATCCCTTCTGAAAATAAAATTTTTTCTGTTATACTTTATAATTTTTTCATGTACTAATATTATCAAAAAATACTATATTTTATTCCAAATTTTACTAAATATGTATCAATAAAATAAAAATATATAAATACATTAAAATTGAAATAATACCTTTTTAAAATCTTCAATTTAGTACGCATTTAATTTCTTTGTTAATCTTAAACTTTGGTTATTCAATATCTGCAAGTTGCAAAAATTAAATGAAAATTTTATTAATAATAATACAAAAAATTATTTAAATATAAAATGTTAAATAATTAAATCATAATAATTATTGATGATTGTCTTTTATATTCTTGTATACGATTATTTTTCATCCACCTTCTTACACTCCTTGAAACTTAATTTTCATTCATTCTCTCTATAAATTTTGCTTTCATTCACTCTATCTTTAAACTTGTCTTTCATTCGTTTTCTTGAAACTACATGATTTATATTGGAGGTTCAATAATTGGGTTCAACGCGTGAACTGATGATGGACTGAAAAAGATTACAGATTCTTCTATTTTCACAGTCTATAGTTGCGAAAATGGGACTGATATATTCTTCCATTTGCACAGCACGGTATTGCGAAATTTGAATACGGATCCCACCACAGACTAGCATCCCATGCATCTGCCATTTCACTCCACCTGCAGGCTCCACCAGTCTAATTCCACAATGACTAGTTGTGAAAATGGGTAAAACATGCCATTTTGCCCAATGCTAAAAAAATTAACCGCATTTCCTAAATAAATTTTTTTCTTACACCAATTTTAAAAAAGTTCCCAAAAATATCAGAGAAATGAAAGTGGCGGGATTAAGCCGCGGGTGGCTTTTATGGCTTCAAGCATTGGGTGGATTTTTAGCTGGGGGCTGCTCTCTCCTGTTACCAATATATATATATATATATTGGTAACAGGAGAGAGATGCCTGCATACGAACGTATTCCTATATATGTTTACCCTTCTGAATTTTCCATCATTTAAAAATATTAATAAATTAATAGCTGATAATTTGTTATTATACATTTGGTATTTTCCTATATTAATGTTGATGATATTTCATAATTGTGGAATTTTTATATATGCAAATATTTTTTACAATAGATATATAATATCTGATTATAAATATATAATTGATAAAAATAAATTTAAAACTTTTAATTTTGTATCCAGTATTGAACATCAGATCTCTTATGGTTATAATTTAATATTTTTTTTATATATTGATATTTGTAATTGTAAAAGAAACAGCGACTTCATATAGGAAGCAGTGCAAGAAATAAGAAAGATACGAATAGGTCAGGTGTGGTGAAACTTTAACCCTCCGCGTGATCTGCCGCCGGACGGAACATTAAAGGATGGTTAGTAGCCGACATAGAATCCGTCCATCTTCTGATGTTGATGATTCAAAAAAATGCCCGGAGATGACCAGTTTCTTTTTTGCAACTTTCCTCTCGCATGGCCTTCCTTTGGATTAAGGAAAATCTTTTCCTGGTTTGGTATTGTATATGCTAAATGCGAAGAATGTTTCTTATATCATTGACAGAGTAGATGGGGGTCCTGGTTGGGGAATAAAAAAAATTAAAGGTAAATCTAGCTAGATTCTCAAAAGGGAAGAATGAGTCCAAAAAAGCTGAGTTAGGCAGTTTTACAGAAACAATTTAGAACTGGTCTTAGGGACAACGGATCACATGCAGAGGTTGTAAGTATAAAGAAGACAAATCAGAAGGGGACTCGAGAAGACACAGTGAAGAATGACACCCCGGGATCAGCAAATTTTCAATTTAATACGCGTAATTTGATGGGCTACAGAAGAGCACGGTAGGTTAGCTTCATCATCCTCAAGACTGCACAGATATTCAAGATCAAAAGGTTGAAGCAGGATATCTCAACTGTACCTTTATGGAACTGATACGTGGGGCAGAAGGTTCCTATTTCTCGAAGGTGGAATTCAAATGTTCATCTTTCAGCTATTGGTGGCCATTTTCATAGGATGGAAATTTGGTACAACAGGAGAGGTTGCTAATCTACCAACAGGGTATGCAATCATGGTGGTAGTGTTTATCTGTCTATTTGTGGCAGGATTTGCATGGTCGTGGGGGCCATTGGGATGGCTAGTGCCAAGTGAAATATTTCCATTGGAAATTCGATCAGCAGCACAAAGTATTGTATCTGCCATGAACATTATCTTTCACCTTCTTGATTGCTGACTTGTTCCTTTTCTTGCTATGCCACATGAAGTTTGGACTGTTCATCTTCTTCCGGACTCAGACTAGGAACGTTCCCATTGAGGAGATGTCTAAAGTTTGGAGGGACCATTGATATTGGAACAGATACATGCCTCCTTCCCAGGAACTGGAGATCAATTAGAATTTCAATTTTTGTCACTCTACTACTTTTAGTTTGTCATGGGTTTTAATAAATTTCACTTTTGTCATATATAGGCTTTGCATTTTTTTTTATAAGCTGCAGATATTATTTATTAATATAAAGTTGTACAACTGAAAAATTCATCCATCAACCAAAAACAGGATCAAACAAAACCCACAGATAGAGTGATCAAACGTGATTCCAACCTAAACAGCCTAATTCCCCCTGAATAATAGCTATACCGACGAAATACAGACGACAAACAAAAACCATTGCAAAAATATGAGGATCAGCAGCAAGTAGGCGTATAGCCCACATCAGCAGCAAGTAGACCAGCAACCACAACAGAGAACAGAAATACCAGCAGTATCTAAGATCAGAAATACAATCTCATCTTCTATACATCAATAGGATATAAGTTATATAACCACCGAACAACCCCCCAGAGTAGACCAGCAACCACAACAGAGAAAAGAACACCAGAGCAACCTCCTTCATTGCTACCCCAGCAGATAAATTGATAAGCTGAAGCTTTAAACAAACATGAAAACTGGAAGCCAAAGTATGTTTCCCCAGCACAGGAGAGACAAGATATAAGACAAGAATCTCAAGAATCACGAAAACGTAGCCGCTAAGAATGGAGCAGTCCTCTGACGACAAAGACCAAGCAAAAGAAGCTCACACTAACAGAAACAAAAACATCCAAAGCAGGGGCATATTGGTCCCAGCCCAGCATTCCAGAGACAAACCCACGAAGTCACAATCAGACCCAGAGCCTAAGTAAGCCTCTGGTCTGGAAACACCTGTTTTGCAAATAATAAAATTCCAGCAGCACCAAAAACCTGTGTTTCAGCATCAACTACCGTCGATAGTAAGACCATATTAGAACATTCCTCATGAACCGAACAAGTGGAGCAGTGGCAGCAAATCACTGAGACTGAGGCGGCATAAACTGATAGACGCTTAGTTTAACCAAGCAACCGGGTCCTCTTTACGATGAACAACTTGCTTCGCTAAGTTGTCAGCAAAAAAGCTGCTTTCTCTCCGTTTATGGATGAAGTGAATCTTACTAGATCTGGCAACTAGATTATTAATTTCATTGAAAAAACTAGCAAGCTTCCATGATCTGTCATTGTCTGTATTATTCAGCCATGATATCACCATCAAAGAGTCCAACTCGAAAAGAATTTGCTTATCCTGTTCAATCAAAAAATCAATGGAAATCTGCAAGGCTTTGAGCATTGCCAATATTTCAGCTTCATATGACCTGGCCATCCCGATGTTGCAAGAGAACAGATATAGTATTGCACTGGAAGGGTCCTAAATACCCCACCAATACCAGGAGGGCCCGAATTTCTGAATCAAACCCTCTGTATTCCATTTCAAGGCTCCCTGAGCTGGAGGTGACTAGACCGTGTTAGGACGCAGCCTACCTTTTGAATGCATCAATTTAATACTATCCGCCGCCAAGGTAAGTTCCTATCCCTGCAGAGAAATAAGGTCCTTGTGTGCCTTAATCCAAAATGAGGAGCAAGCTAGACACAAGTGGAATAAGGGACTTCAATCCTTTTGGACCCCGAAAAAACAATAGCATTCCTTAACAGCAACATTGACCAAATGCCAGTGAGAAGGATGATAAACCAGACTTTTTTGCTGATGGGTGTGTTTGCGAAGAATTGCCGGTGCTTAACAAAGCTTTTAAAATTATCCGGTAGACAAGAATCAAAACCCTACCATAGAAGAATTATGTACCGCAATGAAGAAGAGAGCATACAAGTGATCAATAGGTGATCAATGCTCTCAGGATGCTTGTTGCAAAGAGGGCAAAGGGCTTTTTGGGGGGATAAGATCCCCCGATCAACTAAGAAAGATTTCGTGCTCACTCTATTCAGCAGGCAAAGCCACAAAAACAGTTCCACTTTGGGTGGAGCAAGATTTGCCAAAGAATGAAGGAAAAATCAGCCAAGTTCTCTGACATCAGAGGTGTAAGACCCAAATGTCTGCTTGCTGATTTGATTGAGCAATTACCTCGAGAGTCATGTATTCATACTTTCTAATCCGCATGCCCCGAGGAGAGAGAAAAGGTATTAAGGACCATCATAAGCTCATCTAGCAATTCAAGTTCCCATACCAAGAGATATCTTCTCCATTTCAACTCCCAAACCCATTGCCCTATAATCCACCTACCACAATTAAAAATAACAGCATTTTGAAGTAGAGAAATACTGTAAAGCCGAGGATATTTTTTCTTTAAAGGTTCATCCAATAGCCAACGATCCAACCAGAAATGCCAAGACTTCCCATCCCCAATATCGATTGCTAGGTAGCCAGAACGACGAGGGGAGGATCTAACCTTATCAATATCCTTCTAGATGATATTGAAGACCACCTGTCAGAGATGATATCTAGAATTAAGCATATATTTATACTGTACTTACAAACGAGTTCTTGCCACAAAGAGTTATTCATCGGGTCTAACCTCCAATATCATTTGTATAACAAGCTCTGGTTCCTGTGAAAAAAGGAACCAATTCCCAGACCATCGAGCTTTTTAGCTTACTCCAGAAGATCCCATTTCACTTTGCACAAGACTTTTTTGTCATTTGTTCCACTCCAGAACACTATAAGAAAATTAATAAATAGCAACAAAAATTAGCAACCGAAAAAGTTAAATTTTCGTTGCTAATCAAAATTAGCAATGGAACATTCAGTTGCAATTTTAACAGTTGGTATTTTTTAGTAATCGAAATTGTTATCCGTTGGTAAAATTAGCAACAGAAATTTAAATATAACCAATATATGTTTTGGTGAATTGTTCAACATTACCAACGGAATTGAATCAAATACGGAAAAAAAAATTTCATTGCTAAATTAGCAAAGGAATTGGTTTTCCGTTGCAAATATTTGTTTCCAATTTTTTCGCCATCTTCTATCACCTTATTTAGCAACGGTATAGCATTTTGTTGCTATATTTTAGCGCTAAAAATTTCCTCCATTTTTAGCGACCGAAGATAACCATTTTCATTTCTGTTGCTAAATCTAAACACTTTAACCAAAAATAGTAATTAGCGACAAATTTTATTTTGTTGCTATTTTTTTGTTGCTATTTCGATTTTTTTATTGTAGTGGAAGAAGTTTCTCAAGGTGGAATATAGAAATCTAATCACACCAGCTGGCATTTTGAACAAGGATATATAATAAATTGGTAAACTTATCCTTGTGGCCTTTATATGGGTGAGATATCCCACCAATGATAGACATTTGCCTCTCCAACCTGCAAGCTTGTACTAAATTTTCTCTATAACTGGTTTTCAGGTCTCTAACCTTTTCGGATTAGCCCACAAAGGCAACCTTAAGTATCAGCAGGGTAGATGTGGAACCCTGCATTTCACAATGTCTGCACTTTTCTGTAACCAATCAGACTTAATATTAACTCCCATTAAGAAGCTTTTATGAAAGTTCACAGTTAATTCAAAGACAGCTTCAAAAACTTTTAGTACCTTTTTCATATGGATAAGACTATGGAGCTCCAAGTTTAAAAATATAATTGTGTCATCCGCATATTGAATATGGGTCAATGACAACTCGAAGGAGTTTTGAATAGGATTGATACCCTTAAGTAACTAGAGTTCGATTGCTTTTTTATTAGAACCGATAGACCTTCAGCTGCAATGATAAAAAGGAATGGCGAGAGGGGATCACTTTGTCTTAATCCTCGAGAGAGACCGAATTCTGAGGTCAAGGAGCCATTCACCAAGATAGAGATAGAAGCTGAACCAAGGTAACTTTTTATCCAAAACCTCCATTTTTCTCCAAAGTTTATAAGTTCCAACATGTTATCTAAGTAATTCCAGTTGACTATATCAAAGACTTTATGAAAGTCAACTTTGAATTTGATGCCTCTTTGATTACACGCCTTTAAGGAGTGGATGACTTCATTTGCAATAAGAACATCATCAAGGATTTATCTCCATTTAATAAATTATAACGTCTCGAAATTTACGTTTGACATGCATGTCATGTTTTAAAACATAAACAGTAATCCTGTGATAGTTTTTGGAATATTCGAAGTTGAATAGAACAGAGAAATTTGAAAGTATATAAGAGTTAAACGTGCTCAGACTAGAAAAATTCAAGAATTGATGACTTGACGGGTAGTTTGAGTTAATATCAAAATATAAAAATAGATATTAAATGGAGTCCAATGGTACAATTTAAGACTAAATTGATCTCAAATGAATCATCAAATCAGACAACGAAGTTTTTATTCAATACCGAGAAAAAAATTAATCGAGAGTTTGAATAGAATCCTAAAAATAGAAAATAACTTCTAATAATTACTAAAATTTTCAGATATATATAAAATGATATATAGAATAGTTTGGTCTAAAAAAATGAATTTTACGGTAACACTGAAAGTGGTTAAATCGGATCGATTTGAGTGAACCGGATTAAAAATAAACTTCGATTGAGCTAAAAAATTTTATAAAAGTTTAATTTATTATTTTAAAAATTATAAAATTAATTTTGAGCGAATTTGAGCATGAAAAAAGAGAAATAATTTAGAGTGCATTAAATGGGCTCAAAATCAATTTTGGGCTTAAATTATGTCCAATCACTTTGGTTGGACCAGACCAACCAGAAATTCAGCCTATATAAGGCCAAAATATCAGTATTTACTAGAAAGAACTCCAAAATTCTGCATGCTTTCGTCTTGCTCTTCAAAATCGTGCCTTATCGTTGTTTTCTCCTTCATTTTCTTCTTTTCTCTTCCAATCTCTCTCCAAAATTAAACCTCTTTAATTAATTTCAGCCTTTTTTAACATCATAGCAGTCTCCATCCTTCAATTTGAGCAGTAAAAGCGAGAGAAAGCAATGATTAAAGTTTATGTGTCAAAATTGAGATAAGAAAAATTGAAGGTTTTAATTAATTTAATGATTCTAATAGGTAAATTAGAGTATTTATAGTATGTTTATATGATTATTTTGCATAAAGGAAGAAATAAATTGATGGATTTGTGCCTTGGCATATTCAGGCACTGATAGAGAACAAGGAGATGAAGTTGTTTCAAGGGACAAAAAGTAAGGGAAAGGAAGCTTGAGAGGGTAAAACAAGAGCACAAGGTTATTGGATACTTATTACACTCAATTTCATTTATATAGTTGAAATTTCCTTAAATTATACATTATGTAACTATGACAAGTTAAGTAGAAATGTGAAATAATTCAAAGAAATATGTTAAAATAATGAGTTAAGATTAAAAAATGTGAATTAGTAAAGAAAACAAAGTGGAAGGGAGAAAACCTAAGATAGCCAAAGTTGGAATCTAAGTTTAACATGTGGAAATTTGATGATTTATGGCATATTAAGCATTAAATTCATAATTTAACACAGAAGGAAGATGATAGAAGTAATTGAAGTTGAAAATAATTAGTGAACTTAAAGTTACATAATTGAACACAATAATAGAACTTAAGGAAATTTAGAAATTACAAAGTATAATGACTATATATCATTATATAATTGTTTACTATAACATTAGAATCACGTA